>CM072221.1:76895397-77013778 GCA_036851935.1 Coregonus suidteri
AGGACATGGGGTGGAGACAGATGCCCAATAGTAGGGTGATAGGTCACGTGACCAAATCTGGACGCTGAGTGAGAATTCTACTGTTTGACTCTGGTGCTCACGTTATAAATCAGGATATTTTGATCAACTGTGAATTAATTTGAAATATGTTCGCATAAATGGCTTCCTTAATATGTTGTGAATAACGTGAGTAAATGTCAATGTCTGATAAACTGTTTTTGAACAGTTCAGGGTTAGGGTTAGCATGTCTCTCTGATATCGGGGGTTAGCATGTCTCTCTGATATCAGGGGTTAGCATGTCTCTCTGATATCGGGGGTTAGCATGTCTCTCTGATATCGGGGGTGGTAGGAGCATGTCTCTCTGATATCGGGGGACCTCCCTGAATCAGTGGGCCAGAGCAGTTTGACGCTTCTGACAACCACTCACCTGAAAATACTGCTTTCACATTCGTCCATTTCGGGAGGTGTTATCTTGTCCAATCATAAACGATTTGAGTACCAACTCGAAGTATACAAGTTAACTGACATCTGGAAGGAGTTTTGTGGAGAAAGCTACAAAATCGCCTGAGTGAGAAGGTAAGCAAACTTTCATCTACACGGTTTGACCATATACTGATAAACGTATATCACTACATATCTAAGATTATTGGGAACATCTTGCAATGCTGCTATCAAGATTTCATGCTGAATTGTTGAAGCGATTGTAGATTTACTGCGAGTAGGAGGCTAACAAGTTGTTTAGCTAGCTAGCCACCGTTAGCTAACTGAGGGAGAGAATGGGGCTATGGTGGAGAATGTTCTCTCACACTGCGCTCTCTGTCACCCGGTCTCACTCTATCGATTTGGTAAAACTAAAATAAACTTTAATAGCTAAGTTTAAACCTCAGGTTCTTAGGAACAATTTGATATGCAGCAATTGAGACTTCATTTAGAATTGCGGATACTACCGGAGATTAACCATGGAGGTGACAAGCTGTTTTTAGCAAGTCTGCTAGCTAGCTAGGTAACGTTAGCTAGTTGAAGGGAAATGTTACTTGCCGCCGGTCTCTCTCTCACACACACACACAGGAGAGAGTGAAAGGAAGGAAAGAGGGAGAGTAGTGGGAGGGAGGGATGAGGAAAGATGGAAAGATGGGGGAGAAGAGATGGAAGGGAAGTTTAAATGCTGACTGATAAATGCCCTCAGCAATCACTACATTTGTGTAAAATTACAGATGCTCATTCTGTTTTTGTTTGTTTGATATTAATAGACCTGTATTCTCCCCATGTTTAACAGATATCTTGCTCTTCTGGACGGCCTATTCTGACCAATTAGTCTTTATAATGTACATTGCCTTCAGAAAGTATTCACCCCCCTTGCCTTTTTCCACATTTTGTTGTGTTACACAGTGAATTTAAAATTGAATAAATGTAGATGTTGTGTCACTGAACTACACACAATACTACATAATGTCAGTGACATTTTGTTTTTTGATTTTTTTTACAAATAAGTATAGGAGTAAAAATGTGCTTCACAAGTCACATAATAAGTTGCATGGAATCACTCTGTGTGCAATGATGTCACAACTACTTCCGCTCCCCCTCTCCAGCGCTCAACATCGCCTGTCTACTAACCACCGGTCCTGGAAACCATCATTACACACCTGGTCTCCATCATTACACACACCTGTTCTCTATCATTACACACACCTGGTCTCACATCATACACACCTGGTATCATTACACACACCTGTTCTCTATCTTACACACATCCATTACACACACCTGTTCTCTATCATTTACACACCTGGTCTCCATCTGGTACTCCATCATTACACACACCTGTCTCCTCTATCACCTGGTCCCCATCATTACACACACCTGTTCTCTATCATTACACACACCTGGTCTCCCCATCACCTGGTCCCCCACATTACACACCTGGTTCTCTCCATCATTACACACACCTGGTCCCCATCATTACACACCTGGTCCCCATCATTACACACACCTGGTCTCCATCATTACACACACCTGTTCTCTATCATTACACACACCTGGTCCCCATCATTACACACACCTGGTCTCCATCATTACACACACCTGGTCCCCATCATTACACACACCTGGTCCCCATCATTACACACACCTGGTCCCCATCATTACACACACCTGTTCTCTATCATTACACACACCTGTTCTCTATCATTACACACACCTGGTCCCCATCATTACACACACCTGGTCCCCATCATTACACACACCTGTTCTCCTATCATTACACACACTCTGGTCTACACCATCCATCATTACACACACCTGTTCTCCATCATTACACACACCTGGTCCCCATCATTACACACACCTGGTCCCCATCATTACACACACCTGGTCTCCATCATTACACACACCTGTTCTCTATCATTACACACACCTGGTCTCCATCATTACACACACCTGTTCTCCATCATTACACACACCTGTTCTCTATCATTACACACACCTGGTCTCCATCATTACACACACCTGGTCTCCATCATTACACACACCTGGTTCTCTGTTCTCTATCATTACACACACCTGGTCCCCATCATTACACACCTGTTCCCCATCATTACACACACCTGTTCTCTATCATTACACACCTGTTCCCCATCATTACACACCTGCTCTCCATCATTACACACACCTGGTCTACTCCACCAGCACCACTGGGTACGGCCATGGAGGAGGTCCTCCGTGTTCTACACCGCCTCGACACCAGCAGTGAGGCTCTCCATACCCCCATCAGAGGGCCTCCTACCACGGGCCGTCACAGTGAGCCAGTCCCCCAGCCTACCCAGCCGTCCGCCCAGGTCAGCGATGCCTGACTGTCCTTTCCGGAGAACTATGAAGGTACTCCATCCAAATGCCATGGCTTCCTACGCCAGGGTTAGGGTTAGGGTTAGGGTTAGGGTTAGATTCCTACGCCAGGGCTCCCTCTATTTCGCCCATCAGACTGGAGCCCCCACCACCGAGAGGTCCAAGGTTGCCACGGTCATTTCCCTGCTGACCAGTGGGGCGTTGGAGTGGGCTAAATAGAGGAGAACTGGAGAGGATCTGCAGAGAAGAATGGGAGAAACTCCCCAAATACAGGTGTGCCAAGCTTGTAGCGTCATACCCAATAAGACTCAATGCTGTAATCGCTGCCAAAGGTGCTTCAACAAAGTACTGAGTAAAGGGTCTGAATATTTATGGAAATGTAATATTTAAGTTTTTATTTGTAATAAATTAGCAACATTTTCTAAAAACCTGTTTTTGCTTTGTCATTATGGGGTGTTGTGTGTAGATTGATGAGGGGAAAAAACAATTTAATCAATTTTAGAATAAGGCTGTAACCTAACAAAGTGGAAAAGGTCAAGGGGTCTGAATACTTTCCGAAGGCACTGTATGTGGGGTAGGGGTAAAAGGTGCGACAGATGTCAAGGTAATGTGTCACGCCCTGACTCAGGGGACTCTGATATGTTGAGTCAGGGTGTGTATATTCCTTGTTATATATATTATATGTTGTAGTTCTATTATGTATAGATCTATGTTGGCCGGTGTGGTTCCCAATCAGAGGCAGCTGTTGCTCGTTGTCTCTGATTGGGGACCATACTTAGGCAGCCTATTGGCACTAGTGGGTTGTGGGACCTTGTTCTGTATAAGGTTTGTTGTGTTACCTTAGGACTTCACGTGTCGTTAGTTTATTGTTTTGTCGTGTGTTTATTCGTGTTAATAAACATGTTTGCATATCACGCTGCGCCTTGGTCCATCCCGTCCGTCAACGAGCGTGACACTATGATCCTTATGCTCAGAGCTTAAACTCTTAACACAGTCTACATTTGAACTATAAAATGTAATCTTTCTCTTTCTCGCTCTCGCTCTCACTTTATTGGTTGTTGTGACATTAAAAATACTCATATTTTGTTACATTGTCTCCATGTTAAACTGATATCTTGTTACATTATCTTGTTACATTGTTTCCGTGTTTAACAGATATCTTGTTACATTGTCTCCATGTTAAACAGATATCTTGCTCATCTGGATGGCGTCTTCTGACCAATTAGTCTGTATATGTGACCCGTTCCAGGAATCTAGGCATATGTCACTACTTCACAGGAGAGGCATTTGATCAAAATTCGTTTTTTTACGGAAATGCTTTCTGGGATATGTGAACTTTCCTGTGCCTTAATAACAAACTTATATGCCATCTGTAAATATGAATAAAATTGTTAAATTATGAGCATAGTTGGCTTAGCCACGGAAAAACACAGGAACCTTCCCGCTAGCCATGATTGGTTGAGATAATGGGTGTGCTGGACATGCCGAGAGATTAGTTCGGATTGGTCTGCCATGTAGCATGCTTCTGTCTATAACATGAGCTGCTCAGTATGTGTATATAATCCTTGCTGCCGCAGATTTTCTGAAAGGTATAACGTTAGCCATGGAGAACTGAAAAAGTGTTGCTACTGCTCTGAACAACATTGCTGCCCTGAATTCATCAAGGACTATCGACAAAGATCAGTGGATAAAAGTTGTAACTACTTTCTGCACATGGTCAGTGTGAACCGGAGTGACTTGACACAACGGGCCATAAAAAGCTGTTGCTAGCTACAAACTAAGTATAGGTATAGCCTAATGTTAGCTAGCTAGCTAACACTGAACCTAGTTCATTAGCTTTAGCTACCTGCAGGGTCATACTACAGCATTTCATGCATGGTGGCTAGCTATGACAATACATTTGTACAGTAGCTATGGGTTGGAATTATGGTTCATTGTTTAGCTAGCTAGCTACATGTCTACACAAAAGACTCCACTTCGCCAGATGATTACATAACCCATCAAGTTAGCCAGGTGGTGTCTGGGGGTGATTACGGCCATCTTTTTTATTTCATGAACATGTGTACATGTCTAAACAATAGTGACCCGTCCACTTAGCCAGATGTGGCTGGGGGGGTGGGGGGGTGGTTATAACATTTATTTCACATGACCCATCAATTTAGACAAGTGTGTCTGGGTAAGCATCATCTAATAATTATAAAATATTTATAAAATATTTTTATCTGGACACTTTCTTATTTTTGATATTGCTACTATGCAAGTATGCAAGTAAACATTTCACTGTACCGTTTACACCTTCTGTAGCCTGTGCATGTGAGATGTAAAACTTTGATTTTATTTGATATAGTGTGTGTTTACCAGAGACGGTAATGTGAAGAACAACATGACCTGCACCAAAGTCAGATTAGGATATTGGCCAAGGACTAGATAAAGTGTATTTTTACCTTTCTCCTTATTGTATTCACCACTCTTAGTCTTGAAATCTTTGATTGTTTACCTTACTACCTTACTCACTCTGTTTAGCACATGGCATCACATGTGAATCCTTAAAGAGATGGGTGGGGCTGGCTTAACCCTCCCGTTGTCCTAGGGTCAAAATGACCCGCCACTGTGTTGAACCAACTTTATTAAATTTTGATATTTTTGGGATAATTTGTGAGAAGGAGGCAGTGAGACTTTAAAGAAAGTATCA
Organism: Coregonus suidteri; assembly: GCA_036851935.1. Lineage (NCBI taxonomy): Eukaryota > Metazoa > Chordata > Actinopteri > Salmoniformes > Salmonidae > Coregonus > Coregonus suidteri. Next base: position 76,900,931 of record CM072221.1, read on the forward strand.
CTGCCTCCTTCTCACAAATGATCCAAAAAAATATAAAAATTAAATAAAGTTGGTTCAACACAGTGGCGGGTCATTTTGACCCTAGGACAACGGGAGGGTTAAGAGGGTGTGAACGATGCTGAATGGGTGTAGACAAAGAAGAGCTCTCCAGTAGGTGTACCAAAACATTCAAGGGCCATTTTTTCAAAGGTGGGGTTACAAGTTAATCAACTTTCAAAGCAGAATTACTTTCCCACTGTTCCTCAACTGTAGTGTATGATATACCATTTTCTAGCTCTGAGTCTCTACTTTTATCCAATGTAAAAAACACAGTTTCAAATGTTGTTACATAAGACCAAATTGAGGCGGTTGGTCACATATAATGTAAGTACACACACACACACACACACACACAGTCACACACTTTCTTGGTGTGAGATTTGACGGTACATGGCCCCGTCCATCGTTCCTTTGATGAGGTGAAGTTGTCCTGTCCCCTTAGCAGAAAAACACCCCCAAAGCATAATGTTTCCACCTCCATGTTTGACGGTGGGGATGGTGTTCTTGGGGTCATAGGCAGCATTCCTCCTCCTCCAAACACGGCGAGTTGAGTTGATGCCAAAGACCTCGATTTTGGTCTCATCTGACCACAACACTTTCACCCAGTTCTCCCCTGAATCATTCAGATGTTCATTGGCAAACTTCAGACGGCCCTGTATATGTGCTTTCTTGAGCAGGGGGACCTTGCGGGCGCTGCAGGATTTCAGTCCTTTTCAGCGTAGTGTGTTACCAATTGTTTTCTTGGTGACTATGGTCCCAGCTGCATTGAGATCATTGACAAGATCCTCCCGTGTAGTTCTGGGCTGATTCCTCACCGTTCTCATGATCATTGCAACTCCACGAGATGAGATCTTGCATGGATCCCCAGGCCGAGGAAGATTGACAGTTATTTTGTGTTTCTTCCATTTGCGAATAATCGCACCAACTGTTGTCACCTTCTCACCAAGCTGCTTGGCGATGGTCTTGTAGCCCAATCCAGCCTTGTGTAGGTCTACAATCTTGTCCCTGACATCCTTGGAGAGCTCTTTGGTCTTGGTCATTTTGTCTGTCATAGTTGACGTGTACCTATGATGAAAAATACAGGCCTCTCTCATCTTTTTAAGTGGGAGAACTTGCACAATTGGTGGCTGACTAAATACTTTTTTCCCCCACTGTAAGTATTTGATACATCAGAAAAGCAGAACTTAATATTTGGTACAGAAACCTTTGTTTGCAATTACAGAGATCATACGTTTCCTGTAGGTCTTGACCAAGTTTGCACACACTGCAGCAGGGATTTTGGCCCACTCCTCCATACAGACCTTCTCCAGATCCTTCAGGTTTCGGGGCTGTCGCTGGGCAATACGGACTTTCAGCTCCCTCCAAAGATTTTCTATTGGGTTCAGGTCTGGAGACTTGGCTAGGCCACTCCAGGACCTTGAGATGCTTCTTACGGAGCCACTCCTTAGTTGCCCTGGCTGTGTGTTTGGGTCTTTGTCATGCTGGAAGACCCAGCCACGACTCATCTTCAATGCTCTTACTGAGGGAAGGAGGTTGTTGGCCAAGATCTTGCGATACATGGCCCCATCCATCCTCCCCCCCTCAATACGGTGCAGTCGTCCTGTCCCCTTTGCAGAAAAGCATCCCCAAAGAATGCTGTTTCCACCTCCATGCTTCACGGTTGGGATGGTGTTCTTGGGGTTGTACTCATCCTTCTTCTTCCTCCAAACATGGCGAGTGGAGTTTAGACCAAAAAGCTATATTTTTGTCTCATCAAGACCACATGACCTTCTTCCATTCCTCCTCTGGATCATCCAGATGGTCATTGGCAATCTTCAGACGGGCCTGGACATGCGCTGGCTTGAGCAGGGGGACCTTGCGTGCACTGCAGGATTTTAATCCATGACGGCGTAGTGTGTTACTAATGGTTTTCTTTGAGACTGTGGTCTCAGCTCGCTTCAGGTCATTGACCAGGTCTTGCCGTGTAGTTCTGGGCTGATCCCTCACCTTCCTCATGATCATTGATGCCCCACAAGGTGAGATCTTGCATGGAGCCCCAGACCGAGGGTGATTGACCGTCATCTTGAACTTCTTCCATTTTCTAATAATTGCACCAACAGTTGTTGCCTTCTCACCAAGCTGCTTGCATATTGTCCTGTAGCCCATCCCAGCCTTGTGCAGGTCTAGAATTTAATCCCTGATGTCCTTACACAGCTCTCTGGTCTTGGCCATTGTGGAGCGGTTGGAGACTGTTTGATTGAGTGTGTGGACAGGTGTCTTTTATACAGGTATCAAGTTCAAACAGGTGCAGTTAATACAGGTAATGAATGGAGAACAGGAGGGCTTCTTAAAGAAAAACTAACAGGTCTGTGAGAGCCGGAATTCTTACTGGTTGGTAGGTGATCAAATACTTATGTCATGCAATAAAATGCAAATTAATTACTTAAAAATCATACAATGTGATTTTCTGGATTTTAGATTGTGTCTCTCACAGTTGAAGTGTACCTATGATAAAAATTACAGACCTCTACATGCTTTGTAAGTAGGAAAACCTGCAAAATCGGCAGTGTATCAAATACTTGTTCTCCCCACTGTATGTGTATGTATATATATATATATATTTGCGAGAGAAAAAAACATACGCAAAAACAACAACAAAAAAAACATCAGGAGGCTAAATGGTGACATGGACCATTGACAGACAGCAGACACATCCCCACCCCAACCAGTCGACCCGTCCCCTAACAAACCCTAGCAACACCCTATACAGGCCCCCCCCAGATCAGTCTTATGCCCTTCTTCCCCCCCCCCCCCCCCCCTACCCCCCCCCATGCCCCCCCCCCCCTAATGCCCCCCGCCCCCTAAATCCCAAACAGCGATGCATGTCCCAAGTCCAGTCCCATTATGTCAGCCACTTGTCTTCATCCAACATGACATGGATACGTGGCAAAATAACTTTTCACAGAAAATGTCCATACCAAGCTGAGCGCTCTGTATGTTAATCCCCATAAAGTTTACCCTAACCCAGGACTGCTTTACTGACGGCTAAATATGTTAGCCAGCTAACATTTGCAGCCTGAACCAAATAAACATCCAGCCAGCTAACCTAGCCATCTAGCCAGCCAGCCAACTCAGCTAGCGAGCTACGTGCCAGCCAGCTGCAGTTTAGCCATACTGTATTACCAGAATACCAACAGCCAAGTTAACAAATTAACCAGGCCCCTCACACCAAATTAACTAAGTTATGTAGCTGAATAACAAATAAACATGGGTAACATTAGCTACTTAGCTTAGGATTAGCTGTGTACTAGTTAAGATGGGTCTTCATGCGATGGGGTATCCAAGGAAGGCGGGGGGGGGGCATAATTGTCTGTTTCTTATGTGGTTATTGTTGCCACTGTAGATTCAGTGTGCCCATTGAATGTCAATCTTCCGCCTTGTAGCAACAGGATCCATTTTGGTAGATTCTCCTGAAGAAAACCTTTTGGGTCAGAACCCTCTGCGGTTTCTTCCAGGTCCACCAGACGTATGTTCAGTCTCCTCTTTCTGTCTTCAAGCAACGTCAGTTTCTCCCGCAGTTGCTTCGCTGCATCTCGGCAGGTGGCTATGTCATCTGTAGCAGCCCTGGCGCTAACCTGCATCTCATCACAGCGTCGCTCCAGAGACTTGCATGTGACAGATTGAGAGTTTTAAGATAGATGGAGGCTTCCACCATATCCTTAAGTGATTTAATTTCTCCCGAAAGCAGTTCCTCCAGGGATTCCTTAACTGCTTGTTTGACCATTGCCCGCATTGAAGTTTGTTGTTGATTCAGAGCCTTCAATATGGCGGAGTTGGATGTATCCTCGCTGGTCTTAGTTGGCTCTGTGTCTTTGTTTGGGAAACTTTTAGGCTGACCTGTGCCTTCGTTGAGTGTCCTCGGTTGTGTATGTCCATGTTATTAAGCATTTTGATGGTTCAGAGGCAAGTTGTCAGGAATTTATTACGGATTCTGGACTTTTGAGACGGTACCAGGACCTACACTTGCATCTCTGCCAAAAGGACACCGCACATTTATGATCACTGGCAATCTCACCTTTACTAGAGAAGCTATCAGGAAGGTTAGTGTCGTGGATAATTAGCACTATACTTGTTAACAATCAAAAGTTATTCCAGAGTTTTTGTTGAATCAAGATAGACTTTTATTACACAAAGCAATGAAAGCCGAGCTGGTCCATGGAGTAGCTGCTTGCCATGACTCTCCTTTTATACAGACACAAATGCATAGTCAAGCTTATACAACACACATAGTTACTCTCCATGTGAATGAATAACATCTTTCAGTATCACATGTTGGCTACTCACGAGGCTACGTGCGTTTCTCTAAGTGGGGCCTCTGTATCTTATTAGTGGCGTGACTCAAAAAATTATATACATACGTACGTTAAAGAACAATCACACTCTGTATTGACTATATTCACTATCCAGGCATGCATCTGGAGTGCAAAGTATCAATCATGTTCATTCTGTTTTACCTTTATCATTTCATAACACATTATAAAACGTTTCAATCAATACTTAAACATGGTTTAAACATGTCATGTCCATAACCCATTCTCAACCACACACATTTAAGCCTTTCCCAACAGCCATCCTCCCAGGACCCTGAGCCACTATGGTTTTTCCTTGTGACTATGTGCATGTGACTGTGTGTGTGAGTGACAACACTAGTTCCATTGTTACTCCCATCTCCACACAGCTCCATTACATGTCATTGACATTCCCAGACCAGCTGCGGGGAATTAGAGGGAACAATTCTTATCAGAAGCACAGCATTTGCACTAAAGAAATGTATCTGCTCTGTTTTAACCCTTTAATTGGTTCTTAATCCATAAGCATGTAAAGCATATAGGCGTTTCATTCTACAACATGCATCATTCATATAGTTGGTTTTTATGTTGTCTGCCCCTAAGTGAGATAGAGTAGTTAACCAAAAATTACCCATATTAGCCACCAACACACACACACACACACTCACACACACGCACACACACACATGCACACACACACATGCACACGCACACACACACACGAACACACACGCACACGAACACACACGCACACACAGTCAGAGGGGTAAGGGTTTGGTGAGTCTAGCATAGAAGGTGTGGGAGGAGCTGGGAATGGACATGTCCACATTGAAAGTATATGGCCATTGGAATGAATAAATATAAATAGTATAACAAATAGTCCGTTAATTTGGTGTCTTTAGTCTTTAGCTCAAACATAAGTGTTGCTGTTACAAGAACATACTGTATTACCTCTGGTTAGTTCAGTAGTATATCTATGTGACTAATTGTATTAGTAAGTCAAATACATTTAAACTCAGTTTTTCACAATTCCTGACATTTAATCCTAGTAAAAATTCCCTGTCTTAGGTCAGTTAGAATCACAATTTTATTTTAAGAATGTGAAATGTCAGAATAATAGTAGAGAGAATGATTTATTTCAGCTTTTATTTCTTTAATCACATTCCCAGTGGGTCAGAAGTTTACATACACTCAATTAAGATTTGGTAGCATTTCCTTTAAATTCAGTCAAACGTTTCGGGTAGCCTTCCACAAGCTTCCCACAATAAGTTGGGTGAATTTTGGTCCATTCCTCCTGACAGAGCTGGTGTAACTGAGTCAGGTTTTTAGGCCTCCTTGCTTGCACACGCTTTTTCAGTTCTGCCCACAAATGTTCTACAGGATTGAGGTCAGGGCTTTGTGATGGCCACTCCAATACCTTGACTTTGTTGTCCTTAAGCCATTTTGCCACAACTTTGGAAGTATGCTTGGGGTCATTGTCCATTTGGAAGACCTATTTGCGACCAAGCTTTACCTTCCTGACTGATGTCTTGAGATGTTGCTTCAATATATCCACATAATCTTTCTTCCTCATGATGCCATCTATTTTGTGAAATGCACCAGTCCCTCCTGCAGCAAAGCACCCCCACAGCATGATGCTGCCACCCCCGTGCTTCACGGTTGGGATGGTGTTCTTTGGCTTGCAAGTTACCCCCTTTTTCCTCCAAACATAACGATGGTCATTATGGCCAAACAGTTCTATTTTTGTTTCATCAGACCAGAGGACATTTCTCCAAAAAGTACGATCTTTGTCCCCATGTGCAGTTGCAAACCGTAGTCTGGCTTTTTTATGGTGGTTTTGGAGCAGTGGCTTCTTCCTTGCTGAGCGACCTTTCAGGTAATGTCGATATAGGAATTGTTTTACTGTGGATATAGATACTTTTGTACCTGTTTCCTCCAGCATCTTCACAAGGTCCTTTGCTGTTGTTCTGGGATTGATTTGCACTTTTCGCACCAAAGTACGTTCATCTCTAGGAGACAGAACGTGTCTCCTTCCTGAGCGGAATGACGGCTGCATGGTCCCATGGTGTTTATGCTTGTGAACTATTGTTTGTACAGATGAACGTGGTACCTTCAGGCATTTGGAAATTGCTCCCAAGGATGAACCAGACTTGTGGAGGTCTACAATTTATTTTCTGAGGTCTTGGCTGATTTCTTTTGATTTTCCCATGATGTCAGGCAAAGAGGCACTGTTTGAAGGTAGGCCTTGAAATACATCCATAGGTACACCTCCAATTGACTCAAATGATGTCAATTAGCCTATCAAAAGCTTCTAAAGCCATGACATCATTTTCTGGAATTTTCCAAGCTGTTTAAAGGCACAGTCAACTTAGTGTATGTAAACCTCTGACCCACTGGAATTGTGATACAGTGAATTATAAGTGAAATAATCTGTCTGTTAACAATTGTTGGGAAAATTACTTGTGTCATGCACAAAGTAGATGTAATAACCGACCTGCCAAAACTATAGTTTGTTAACAAGAAATTTGTGGAGTGGTTGAAAAATGAGTTTTAATGACTCCAACCTAAATGTATGTAAACCTCCGACTAATTTGTCAATGATTATCAATGATGTATTGCATACAACCTGGAATATGCACATCAATTAACACATTTGCATATGTATATATATTTAATCATATTTAATTTGAATATGCTCATATTATTGTATAACCCCTGAAAATGTCATGTTGATTGGACATTCCTATCTTGAGACATTTGAGTTTCTGTTTGTTAATCTGAGTCCACCTGTCATTTTGGAAAAGCCCTTGCCATTGATCTGTATATTGTCTCCCATGACCCTTTGACCCAGAATTCGGACTCACTATTTTTTATATTTCAGGAATGGTAAGGCCTACAGACATGTAACTATGTGCACTGTGCTTCTGAGAGTATGTTGTATCATTTGGTATGTATTATCAGTTCAGCTCTAAAAGGAATGTTTATTTCACCCCCTTAACACCAATAGATTGGCATTAACCAAACACATCTAGATTATGACATTAACCAAACACATCTAGATTATGACATTAACCAAACACATCTAGATTATGACATTAACCAAACACATCTAGATTATGACATTAACCAAACACATCAGCAAGTTTCCTTCCCTAAGTGAGTGTAGAAGCAGAGCTATGGTAACACAGTTGACAAGTCATCCTTCATGGTAACACAGTTGTGTAGTAGGTGGAAAGCTGTCAACCCTGTTGTTATATGCTCTCCAGGTGAAAGGTTAAATGAGCTGTCAACCCTATTGTTATTTGCTCTCCAGGTGACAGGTTAAATGAGCTGTCAACCCTATTGTTATATGCTCTCCAGGTGAAAGGTTAAATGAGCTGTCAACCCTGTTGTTATTTGCTCTCCAGGTGAAAGGTTAAATGAGCTGTCAACCCTATTGTTATTTGCTCTCCAGGTGAAAGGTTAAATGAGCTGTCAACCCTATTGTTATATGCTCTCCAGGTGACAGGTGAAATTAGCCGTCAATCCTGTTGTTACATGCTCTCTAGGTGACAGATGAAATGGAACAGGAGATTCTATTTTCAGAAGACACAGGGAACGCTGAGCACTTTGTTTTATAAGGCATAATCAACAAGGGGCTATGCGTTCTATGGAAAATAATGCATGACATGGATGGTGTGTTCCACGACGCGCTAGCAGAGTGGCACTGACCTTTCACGGAGTTCCATTATTTTCCATACAACGCATAGAGCACCGAGTTTATTTGCCGCTAGAAATGTGGTAATTTGGTAGAGCATGGCGCTTGCAATGCCAGGGTTGTGGGTTCGTTTCCCACGGGGGGCCAGTATGAAAATGTATGCACTCACTAACTGTAAGTCGCTCTGGATAAGAGCGACTTACAGTTAGACCTGTTGTGAGCGACAGATAGCGACAGATAGCGACATATATTTAGACCTGTTGTGACATATATTGCATTGTTTTATGGCTGGTTATGACACCTACAGTACCAGTCAAAAGTTTGGACACACCTACTAATTCAAGGATTTTTCTTTATTTTTACTATTTTCTACATTGTAGAATAATAGTGAAGACATCAAAACTATGAAATAACACATATGGAATCATGTAATAACCAAAAAAGTGTTAAGCAAATCAAAATATATTATATATTTGAGATTCTACAAAGTAGCCACCCTTTGCCTTGATGGCAGCTTTGCACACTCTTGGCATTCTCTCAACCAGCTTCACCTGGAATGCTTTTCCAACAGTCTTGAAGGAGTTCCCATGTATGCTGAGCACTTGTTGGCTGCTTTTCCTTCACTCTGCCGTCGACTCATCCCAAACCATCTCATTTGGGTTGAGGTCGGGGGGATTGTGGAGACCAGGTCATCTGATGTAGCACTCCATCACTCTCCTTCTTGGTCAAATAGCCCTTACACAGCCTGGAGTTACGTTGAGTCATTGTCCTGCTGAAAAACAAATGATAGTCCCACTAAGCCCAAACCAGAGGGGATGGCATATCGCTGCAGAATGCTGTGGTAGCCATGCCGGTTAAGTGTCTGTGAGTCCATGCTTTTCATTTAATTAGGCAAGTCAGTTAAGAACAAATTCTTATTTACAATGATGGCTTACCAAAAGGCAAAAGGCCTCCTGCGGCTGGCATAAAAAAATTATATATATATAAATACAAATATAGGACAAAACACACATCACGACAAGAGAGACCTAAGACAATAACATAGCATGGAAGCAACATGACAACACAGCATGGTAGCAACATGACAACAACATGGTAGCAACACAACATGGCAGCACCATGGTAGCAGCACAACATGGCAGCACCATGGTAGCAGCACAAGACATGGTACAAACATTATTGGGCTCAGACAACAGCACAAAGGGCAAGAAGGTAGAGACAACAATACATCACACGAAGCAGCCACAACTGGCAGTAAGAGTGTCCATGATTGAGTCTCTGAATGAAGAGATGGAGATAAAACTGTCCAGTTTGAGTGTTTTTTGCAGCTCGTTCCAGTCGCTAGCTGCAGCAAACTGAAAAGAGGAGCGACCCAGGGATGTGTGTGCTTTGGGGACCTTTAACAGAATGTGACTGGCAGAACGGGTGTTGTATGTGGAGGATGAGGGCTGCAGTAGGTATCTCAGATAGGGGGGAGTGAGGCCTAAGAGGGTTTTATAAATTAGCATCAACCAGTGGGTCTTGCGATGGGTATATAGAGATGACCAGTTTACAGAGGAGTATAGAGTGCAGTGATGTGTCCTATAAGGAGCATTGGTGGCAAATCTGATGGCCGAATGGTAAAGAACATCTAGCCGCTCGAGAGCACCCTTACCTGCCGTAATCTAGCATGGGTAGGATGGTAATCTGAATCAGGGTTAGTTTGGCAGCTGAGGTGAAAGAGGAATGATTACGATAGAGGAAACCAAGTCTAGATTTCACCTTAGCCTGCAGCTTTGATATGTGCTGAGAGAAGGACAGTGTACCGTCTAACCATACTCCCAAGTACTTATAGGAGGTGACTACCTCAAGCTCTAATCCCTCAGAGGTAGTAATCACACCAGTGGAGAGAGGGGCATTCTTCTTACCAAACCACATGACCTTTGTTTTGGAGGTGTTCAGAACAAGGTTAAGGGCAGAGAAAGCTTCCTACTGCCTGAGCTATGTTGTTGATGTAAATTGAGAAGAGCGTGGGGCCTAGGGTGGAGCCTTGGGGTACTCCCTTGGTGACAGGCAGTGGCTGAGACAGCAGATGTTCTGACTTTATACACTGCACTCTTTGAGAGAGGTAGTTAGCAAACCAGGCCAAAGACCCCTCAGAGACACCAATACTCCTTAGCCGGCCCACAAGGATGGAATGGTCTACCGTATCAAAAGCTTTGGCCAAGTCAATAAAAATAGCAGCACAACATTGCTTAGAATCAACGGCAATGGTGACATCATTTAGGACCTTTTAAGGTTGCAGTGACACATCCATAACCTGAGAGGAAACCAGATTGCATACCAGAGAGAATAATACAGACATCAAGAAAGCCAGTCAGTTGATTACTGACAAGTTTTTCCAACACTTTTGATAAACAGGACAAAATAGAAATTGGCCTATAACAGTTAGGATCAGCTTGATCTCCCCCTTTAAATACAGGACGCACCGTGGCTGCCTTCCAAGCACTGGGAACCTCCCCAGAGAGGAGAGACAGGTTAAAAAGGTCAGAGACAGGCTTGGCAATGATAGGGGCTGCAACCTTAAAGAAGAAAGGGTCTAAACCATCTGACCCAGATGTTTTTTTGGGGTCAAGTTTAAGGAGCTCCTTTAGCACCTCGGACTCAGTGACCGCCTGCAGGGAGAAACTTTGTAGCGGGGCAGGGGAAAAAGAGGAAGGAGCATCGGGGCTAGTCGCATTAGAAGGGGTGGGAGATGAGGAAATGTTGGACGGGCAAGGAGGCATGGCTGAGTCAAATAGGAATCCTGACTTAATGAAGTGGTGATTAAAGAGCTCAGCCATGTGCTCCTTGTCAGTAACAACCACATCATCAACATTAAGGGACATGGGCAGCTATGAGGAGGAGGGTTTATTCTCCAGGTCTTTCACCGTTTTCCAGAACTTCTTGGGGTTCGACCCACAGAGAGAGAACTGCTTCTTAAAGTAACTAACTGTGGCCTTACGGATAGCCTGAGTGGACTTATTTCTAATTTGCCTGAACGAGAGCCGGTCAGCCTGAGTATGCGGTAGCCTTTCGCCAAATGGAATTCTTGAGGTGGAGTAACTCTGCCAGATCACGGTCGAACCATTTATTTATTTTTATTTCACCTTTATTTAACCAGGTAAGCCAGTTGAGAACAAGTTCTCATTTAGAACTGCGACCTGGCCAAGATAAAGCAAAGCAGTGCGATAAAAACAACAACACAGAGTTACATATGGGGTAAACAAAACATAAAGTCAAAAATACAACAGAAAATATATATACAGTGTGTGCAAATGTAGCAAGTTATGGAGGTAAGGCAATAAATAGGCCATAGTGCAAAATAATTACAATTTAGTATTAACACTGGAGTGATAGATGTGCAGAAGATGATGTGCAAATAGAGATACAGGGGTGCAAATGAGCAAAATAAATAACAATATGGGGATGAGGTAGTTGGGTGGGCTAATTTCAGATGGGCAGTGTACAGGTGCAGTGATCGGTAAGGTGCTCTGACAACTGATGCTTAAAGTTAGTGAGGGAGATAAGAGTCTCCAGCTTCAGAGATTTTTGCAGTTCGTTCCAGTCTTTGGCAGCAGAGAACTGGAAGGAATGGTGGCCAAAGGAGGTGTTGGCTTTGGGGATGACCAGTGAGATATACCTGCTGGAGCGCATACTACGGGTGGGTGTTGCTATGGTGACCAATGAGATATGATAAGGCGGGGATTTGCCTAGCAGTGATTTATAGATGACCTGGAGCCAGTGGGTTTGGCGACGAATATGTAGTGAGGACCAGCCAACAAGAGCGTACAGGTCACAATGGTGGGTAGTACACTGCTCAAAAAAATAAAAGGAACACTAAAATAACACATCCTAGATCTGAATGAATGAAATAATCTTATTAAATACTTTTTTCTTTACATAGTTGAATGTGCTGACAACAAAATCACACAAAAATTATCAATGGAAATCAAATTTATCAACCCATGGAGGTCTGGATTTGGAGTCACCCTCAAAATTAAAGTGGAAAACCACACTACAGGCTGATCCAACTTTGATGTAATGTCCTTAAAACAAGTTAAAATGAGGCTCAGTAGTGTGTGTGGCCTCCACGTGCCTGTATGACCTCCCTACAATGCCTGGGCATGCTTCTGATGAGGTGGCGTATGGTCTCCTGAGGGATCTCCTCCCAGACCTGGACTAAAGCATCCGCCAACTCCTGGACAGTCTGTGGTGCAATGTGGCGTTGGTGGATGGAGCGAGACATGATGTCCCAAATGTGCTCAATTGGATTCAGGTCTGGGGAACGGGCGGGCCAGTCCATAGCATCAATGCCTTCCTCTTGCAGGAACTGCTGACACACTCAAGCCACATGAGGTCTAGCATTGTCTTGCATTAGGAGGAACCCAGGGCCAACCGCACCAGCATATGGTCTCACAAGGGGTCTGAGGATCTCATCTCGGTACCTAATGGCAGTCAGGCTACCTCTGGCGAGCACATGGAGGGCTGTGCGGCCCCCCAAAGAAATGCCACCCCACACCATGACTGACCCACCACCAAACCAGTCATGCTGGAGGATGTTGCAGGCAGCAGAACGTTCTCCACGGCGTCTCCAGACTCTGTCACGTCTGTCACATGTGCTCAGTGTGAACCTGCTTTCATCTGTGAAGAGCACAGGGCGCCAGTGGCGAATTTGCCAAACTTGGTGTTCTCTGGCAAATGCCAAACGTCCTGCACGGTGTTGGGCTGTAAGCAAAACCCCCACCTGTGGACGTCGGGCCCTCATACCACCCTCATGGAGTCTGTTTCTGACCGTTTGACAGACACATGCACATTTGTGGCCTGCTGGAGGTCATTTTGCAGGACTCTGGCAGTGCTCCTCCTGCTCCTCCTTGCACAAAGGCAGAGGTAGCAGTCCTGCTGCTGGGTTGTTGCCCTCCTACGGCCTCCTCCACATCTCCTGATGTACTGGCCTGTCTCCTGGTAGTGCCTCCATGCTCTGGACACTACGCTGACAGACACAGCAAACCTTCTTGCCACAGCTCGCATTGATGTGCCATCCTGGATGAGCTGCACTACCTGAGCCACTTGTGTGGGTTGTAGACTCCGTCTCATGCTACCACTAGAGTGAAAGCACCGCCAGCATTCAAAAGGGACCAAAACATCAGCCAGGAAGCATAGGAACTGAGAAATGGTCTGTGGTCACCACCTGCAAAACCAGTCCTTTATTGGGGGTGTCTTGCTAATTGCCTATAATTTCCACCTGTTGTCTATTCCATTTGCACAACAGCATGTGAAATGTATTGTCAATCAGTGTTGCTTCCTAAGTGGACAGTTTGATTTCACAGAAGTGTGATTGACTTGGAGTTACATTGTGTTGTTTAAGTGTTCCCTTTATTTTTTTGAGCAGTGTATATGGGGCTTTGGTGACAAAACGGATGGCACTGTGATAGACTACATCCAATTTGCTGAGTAGAGTGTTGGAGGCTATTTTGTAAATGACATCGCCGAAGTCAAGGATCGGTAGGATAGTCAGTTTTACGAGGGCATGTTTGGCAGCATGAGTGAATGAGGCTTTGTTTGCGAAATAGGAAGCCGATTCTAGATTTAACTTTGGATTGGAGATGTTTAATGTGAGTCTAGAAGGAGAGTTTACAGTCTAACCAGACACCTAGGTATTTGTAGTTGTTCACATACTTTAAGTCAGACCCACCGAGAGTAGTGATTCTAGTCGGTGGGTGCCAGCAGCGTTCGATTGAAGAGCATGCATTTAGTTTTACTAGTGTTTAAGAGCAGTTGGAGGCTACGGAAGGAGTGTTGTATGGCATTGAAGCTCGTTTGGAGGTTTGTTAACACAGTGTCCAATGAAGGGCCAGATGTATACAAAATGGTGTCGTCTGCGTAGAGGTGGATCTGAGAATCACCAGCAGCAAGAGCGACATCATTGATATACACAGAGAAAAGAGTCAGCCCAAGAATTGAACCCTGTGGCACCCCCATAGAGACTGCCATAGGTCCAGACAACAGGCCCTCCGATTTGACACATTGAACTCTATCTGAGAAGTAATTGGTGAACCAGGCAAGGCAGTCATTTGAGAAACCAAGGCTATTTAGTCTGCCAATAAGAATGCGGTGGTTGACAGAGTCGAAAGCCTTGGCCAGGTCGATGAAGACGGCTGCGCAGCACTGTCTGTACAACCAGGGGCTGAACCTGTTTTTAATTCTCATTTTCTTTACGGGGGCGTTTGTTAACAATACCACTGAAAATATCAAAAAAGAAGTTCCAAGCGTCTTCGAAGGAGGGGATCAAGCTGATTCTATACCAATTTACAGAGGCCAGGAATTGAAGGAAGGCTTGCTCATTAAAGTTTTTTAGCAAGCATCTATGACAAATCAGGACAGGTCGTTTCACTGAGCAGCCATTACGAACACAGGCTGTAAAACAGTGATCACTAAGGTCATTACAGAAAACACCAGACGGATACCTATCAGGATTATTTGTGAGGATAAAATCAAGGAGAGTAGCCTTTTCTGGGTGTTTGGAGTCATACCTTGTGGGATTAGTACAAATCTGAGAAAGATTTAGGGAGTTCCATTGCTTTAAGACTTGGTCAGGTGGTTTAAGCATGTCCCAGTTTAGGTCACCAAGCAGGACAAATTCAGACTCAGTGTAAGGGGCATGTCTTCTGGTCTGGGCCTAGTTAGTGAAATAGAATGTTATATTGAGTGTCTTGGCTATCACAATGTATTTCTCCAACACTATAGTTAGTGTCTCGGCTAACACAATGTATTTCTCCAACACTATATTGAGTGTTTTGGCTAACACAATGTATTCTCTCCAACACTATATTGAGTGTTTTGGCTAACACAATGTATTTCTCCAACACTATATTGAGTGTTTTTGCAAATATAATGTATTTCTCCAACACTATATTGAGTATATTGTCTAACACAATGTATTTCTCCAACACTATAGTGAATGTCTCGGCTAACACAATGTATTTCTCCAACACTATAGTGAATGTCTCGGCTAACACAATGTATTTCTCCAACACTATATTGAGTGTTTTGGCTAAGACAATATATTTCTCCAACACTATATTGATGGCTAACACAAATATATTTATCCAATACTATATTGAGCGTCTCGGCTAACACAACGTATTTCTCCAATACTATATTGAGTGTTTCTGGCTAACACAATATATTTCTCCAACACTATATTGAGTGTTTTGGCTAATATATTTATCCAATACTATATTGAGTTTTTGGCCATATATTTCTCCAACACTATATTGAGTGTTTTGGCTAAGACAATATATTTCTCCAACACTATATTGAGTGTTTTTGCAAATATAATGTATTTCTCCAACACTATATTGAGTGTTTTGGCTAACACAATATATTTCTCCAACACTATATTGAGTGTTTGGCTAAGACAATATATTTCTCCAACACTATATTGAGTGTTTTTGCAAATATAATGTATTTCTCCAACACTATATTGAGTGTTTTGGCTAACACAATATATTTCTCCAACACTATATTGAGTGTTTTGGCTAAGACAATATATTTCTCCAACACTATATTGAGTGTTTTGGCTAAGACAATATATTTCTCCAACACTATATTGAGTGTTTTGGCTAACACAACGTATTTCTCCCTCCATCCCTGCTGCTGCAGACGCTGAGAAGCTCAGACAACCTCTCTGCCATATCCTCGGACAGTGATGTAAGCGACGTGTCCGCTACGTTGAGTGCTTCTCGGCTCAACAGCATGAGCCACATGTCTGTCCAGTCGGAGAGGGCAAAGGAAAGCCCCAAGATCAGGTGGGACTGAGCTCTGTGCCCTGGCCTGCCTGGCCTGCCTGGCCTGCCTAGCCTGCCTGGCCTGCCTAGCCTGCCTAGCCTGCCTGGCCTGCCTAGCCTACCTGGCCTGCCTGGCCTGCCTGGCCTGGGACCTGCTCATGCTAATGACACTGGGGATGGGCAAGCCCTCAACTGCCTCAATTCATGGTTGTTAATCACTCTGCTCTGTGCAGAAATGTTGTACAGTATATAGAAATGTTTGCACCCAGCTACTATTTGAAAGGGGAAGTGTGTATTCTATGCAGACGAGTCCTGCTCTCTTGCCGATTAAGTTCATGTTTGACTTTGCTCAGACTAGAAGCCAATGACTGAAAATGTATTTTGAGGATTTTGAGGGATTGTCCATCACTAGCTTGGTTATATGTTGCTATAGTGTATTACGGATATTACAATGGGTTTTCAAACAGAAGAGCATAAACTATGTTTGAGAAAACCCTTTGTCAGGGATGTGCAACTCCACTCCTTTTGGGCAACAGTGTCTGCTGGTTTTCATGTTGCCTGTATGAGTCAGATAGTTCTAGCAGGACTATTTAAAGGTGTTTTCATGTTGCCTGTATGAGTCAGATAGTTCTAGCAGGACTATTTGAGGTGTTTTCATGTTGCCTGTATGAGTCAGATAGTTCTAGCAGGACTATTTGAGGTGTTTTCATGTTGCCTGTATGAGTCAGATAGTTCTAGCAGGACTATTTGAGGTGTTTTCATGTTGCCTGTATGAGTCAGATAGTTCTAGCAGGACTATTTGATGTGTTTTCATGTTGCCTGTATGAGTCAGATAGTTCTAGCAGGACTATTTAAAGGCGTTTTCATGTTGCCTGTATGAGTCAGATAGTTCTAGCAGGACTATTTGAGGTGTTTTCATGTTGCCTGTATGAGTCAGATAGTTCTAGCAGGACTATTTGGAGGTGTTTTCATGATGCCTGTATGAGTCGCATAGTTCTAGCAGGACTATTTGGAGGTGTTTTCATGTTGCCTGTATGAGTCAGATAGTTCTAGCAGGACTATTTGAGGTGTTTTCATGATGCCTGTATGAGTCAGATAGTTCTAGCAGGACTATTTGGAGGTGTTTTCATGTTGCCTGTATGAGTCGCAAAGTTCTAGCAGGAATATTTGAGGTATTTTCATGTTGCCTGTATGAGTCAGATAGTTCTAGCAGGACTATTTGGAGGTGTTTTCATGTTGCCTGTATGAGTCAGATAGTTCTAGCAGGACTATTTGAGGGTTAATGAAAACCAAACAGTGAGCAGCCCTTGAGTTGAACACCTCCACTTCAATCATTTTCTAGTTCTTCATATCACAATCACAACGTTCATGTATCTAGTCTTTTGTCTCTTGTTTTCTGGGTCTTGATATTTCACTGGTTTGGCCTTTTATGTTCTATATCTGTCTAGCCTGTTTCTGAGAATGTTCTGTTTATGGTCACCTATAATGGTATTTTCTTTGTGCACTCCTCTTTCCTCTGTTCTGTTTTGCATGCCTCCGATCATTCATCCCATTGTGTGTCTTCAGTGAGGGCCAGTTGGAGGAGGGGACTTTGGCCGAGGTGGCTGAGGAAGTAGTGGGAGGAGCAGAAGGAGGCAGGGGGGGGCGGAGGGGGGCGGGAGTGGGGCGGAGAGCGGGGAGGGGGCAGTGTCAGGGGAAGAGGAGGAGGAAGAAGAAACAGCAGAGACCAAGTAAGTCTGTAAAGTATATCTGCTGAAATCTAACCAGTACCATCCTGTCACTAACCCTAACTGTTGGTCTACCCTGACCCCTGCCACTGCTCCTGTTCCACTTAAACCTGTAACCTGTGACCTTTGACCGTTGTCAGTGTCTTAGTCCCCTGTAGCTGAATCTGTCATTCTCTCCCTGTCTCCTCTCCTCCTATTCTCTCCTTCCCATCTCCACTTGTCCTCTCTCCCTTCCTTCCATCTCTCTTTGCTCTGTCCTGTCTATGTAATGCCCCGCCTTGACCTACCCTGCCATACCCTGGCTGACGCTGCTGACTGACAGTACGTTTCTGTCCAAAATGAAAAACAGGCCGGTGGCGGCTCCCATCCAGAAGAGCTCCAGTGTGGGAGGGGAGATGTGCTCTCTGAACAGGAATGATGATGATGATGACGATAAGAAGAGGCGCTCAAGCTTCGGTGCTAAAATGATGGGGATGGTCGGCCTCGGGAAGAAAAGCCAGAGCGCCACGCAGATCAATGATGAGGGTGAGTCCAGGCTGTTTTACCTCACCAGAGTTGATGCTACGGGGAGAGGGTTGATGCTACATGGAGAGATTTGATGCTACAGGGAGAGACATGGAGAGAGTTGATGCCACAGGGAGATGGTTGATGCTACAGGGAGAGGGTTGATGCTACAGGGAGAGACAGGGAGAGGGTTGATGCTACAGGGAGAGGGTTGATGCTACAGGGAGAGACAGGGAGAGGGTTGATGCTACAGGGAGACAGGGAGAGGGTTGATGTTACAGGGAGAGGGTTGATGCTACAGGGAGAGGGTTGATGCTACAGGGAGAGACAGGGAGAGGGTTGATGCTACAGGGAGAGGGTTGATGCTACAGGGAGAGGGTTGATGCTACAGGGAGAGACAGGGAGAGGGTTGATGTTACAGGGAGAGGGTTGATGCTACAGGGAGAGACAGGGAGAGGGTTGATGCTACAGGGAGAGACAGGGAGAGGGTTGATGCTACAGGGAGAGGGTTGATGCTACAGGGAGAGGGTTGATGCTACAGGGAGAGGGTTGATGCTACAGGGAGAGGGTTGATGCTACAGGGAGAGACAGGGAGAGGGTTGATGCTACAGGGAGAGGGTTGATGCTACAGGGAGAGAGGGTTGATGCTACAGGGAGAGACAGGGAGAGGGTTGATGCTACAGGGAGAGGGTTGATGCTACAGGGAGAGACATGGAGAGAGTTGATGCTACAGGGAGAGGGTTGATGCTACAGGGAGAGGGTTGATGCTACAGGGAGAGACATGGAGAGAGTTGATGCTACAGGGAGAGGGTTGATGCTACAGGGAGAGGGTTGATGCTACAGGGAGAGACATGGAGAGAGTTGATGCTACAGGGAGAGGGTTGATGCTACAGGGAGAGGGTTGATGTTACAGGGAGAGACATGGAGAGAGTTGATGCTACAGGGAGAGGGTTGATGCTACAGGGAGAGGGTTGATGCTACAGGGAGAGGGTTGATGCTACAGGGAGAGACAGAGAGAATGTTTATACTACAGAGAGATGGTTGATGCTACAGGGAGAGACAGGGAGAGGGTTGATGCTACAGGGAGAGACAGGGAGAGGGTTGATGCTACAGGGAGAGACAGGGAGAGGGTTGATGCTACAGGGAGAGGGTTGATGCTACAGGGAGAGGGTTGATGCTACGGGGAGAGGGTTGATGCTACAGGGAGAGGGTTGATGCTACAGGGAGAGGGTTGATGCTACGGGGAGAGGGTTGATGCTACGGGGAGAGACAAGGAGAGGGTTGGTGCTACAGGGAGAGACAGGGAGAGGGTTGATGCTACGGGGAGAGACAAGGAGAGGGTTGGTGCTATGGGCAGAAACAGGGAGAGATTTGAGGCCTCAGGGAGAAGGTTGATGCTACAGGGAGAGGGTTGATGCTACAGGGAGAAGGTTGATGCTACAGGGAGAGACATGGAGAGGGTTGATGCTACAGGGAGAGACAAGGAGAGGGTTGATGCTGCAAGGAGAGACAGGGAGAGGGTTGATGTTACAGGGAGAAGGTTGATGCTATGGGGAGAGACAAGGAGAGGGTTGATGCTGCAAGGAAAGCGTTGATGATGCAGAGAGATACTGGGTCACCAAAGAAATTGGAAAAACAGACATTTTCATCCTACAAGAAACATATTATAGAGGAGACTGACCCACTGGTTGCCCTCTAGGTTACAGAGAGCTGGTAGTCCCATCCACCAAAGTACCAGGTGTGAAACAGGGAAGAGACTCAAGGGGTATGCTAATTTGGTATAGAGCAGACCTAACCCACTCTATTAAATTAGTCAAAACAGGAACATTTTACATCTGGCTAGAATTTAATAAGGAAATTATCTCAAGAGAGAAAAATGTCGTCATGTGTGCTACCTATATCCCCCCAATAGAATCCCCATACTTTAACGATGACAGCTTTTCCATCTTAGAGGGGGAGATCAACCATTTCCAGGCCAAGGAACATGTACTAGTCTGTGGCGACCTAAATGCCAGAACTGGACAAGAACCTGACACTCTCAGCACACAGGGGGACAAACACCTACCTGGAGGTGACAATATTCCCTCCCAAATACAGTGGGGGAAAAAAGTATTTAGTCAGCCACCAATTGTGCAAGTTCTCCCACTTAAAAAGATGAGAGAGGCCTGCAAATTATGGTGGAAAATAAGTATTTGGTCAATAACAAAAGTTTCTCAATACTTTGTTATATACCCTTTGTTGGCAATGACACAGGTCAAACGTTTTCTGTAAGTCTTCACAAGGTTTTCACACACTGTTGCTGCTATTTTGGCCCATTCCTCCATGCAGATCTCCTCTAGAGCAGTGATGTTTTGGGGCTGTTGCTGGGCAACACAGACTTTCAACTCCCTCCAAAGATTTTCTATGGGGTTGAGATCTGGAGACTGGCTAGGCCACTCCAGGACCATGACATGCTTCTTACGAAGCCACTCCTTCGTTGCCCGGGCGGTGTGTTTGGGATCATTGTCATGCTGAAAGACCCAGCCAAGGATTACTTTATCCTATCCCAGGTGTTCCTTAAAGAGGTGGGGTTTCAAATGTCTCCGGAAGGTGGTGAGTGACTCCACTGTCCTGGCGTCGTGAGGGAGCTTGTTCCACCATTGGGGTGCCAGAGCAGCGAACAGCTTTGACTGGGCTGAGCGGGAACTATGCTTCCGCAGAGGAAGGGGAGCCAGCAGGCCAGAGGTGGATGAACGCAATGCCCTCGCCTGGGTGTAGGGACTGATCAGAGCCTGAAGGTACGGAGGTGCCGTTCCCCTCACTGCTCCATAGGCAAGCACCATGGTCTTGTAACGGATGCGAGCTTCAACTGGAAGCCAGTGGAGTGTGCGGAGGAGGGGGGTGACGTGAGAGAACTTGGGAAGGTTGAACACCAGACGGGCTGCGGCATTCTGGATGAGTTGTAGGGGTTTAATGGCACAGGCAGGGAGCCCAGCCAACAGCGAGTTGCAGTAATCCAGACGGGAGATGACAAGTGCCTGGATTAGGACCTGTGCCGCTTCCTGTGTAAGGCAGGGTCGTACTCTCCGAATGTTGTAGAGCATGAACCTGCAGGATCGGGTCACCGCCTTGATGTTGGCGGAGAACGACAGGGTGTTGTCCAGGGTCACACCAAGGCTCTTCGCACTCTGGGAGGAGGACACAACGGAGTTGTCAACCGTGATGGCGAGATCATGGAACGGGCAGTCCTTCCCCGGGAGGAAGAGCAGCTCCGTCTTGCCAGGGTTCAGCTTGAGGTGGTGATCCGTCATCCATACTGATATGTCGGCCAGACATGCAGAGATGCGATTCGCCACCTGGTTATCAGAAGGGGGAAAGGAGAAGATTAGTTGTGTATCGTCAGCGTAGCAATGATAGGAGAGGCCATGTGAGGATATGACAGAGCCAAGTGACTTGGTGTATAGGGAGAAAAGGAGAGGGCCTAGAACTGAGCCCTGGGGGACACCAGTGGTGAGAGCACGTGGTGCGGAGACAGCTTCTCGCCACGCCACTTGGTAGGGAGCGACCGGTCAGGTAGGACGCAATCCAGGAGTGAGCCGCGCCGGAGATGCCCAGCTCGGAGAGGGTGGAGAGGAGGATCTGATGGTTCACTGTATCAAAGGCAGCAGACAGGTCTAGAAGGACAAGAGCAGAGGAGAGAGAGTTAGCTTTAGCAGTGCGGAGAGCCTCCGTGACACAGAGAAGAGCAGTCTCAGTTGAAAGACCAGTCCTGAAACCTGACTGGTTTGGATCAAGAAGGTCATTCTGAGAGAGATAGCAAGAGAGTTGGCTAAAGACGGCACGCTCAATAGTTTTGGAAAGAAAAGAAAGAAGGGATACTGGTCTGTAGTTGTTGACATCAGTGGGATCGAGTGTTGGTTTTTTGAGAAGGGGTGCAACTCTCGCTCTCTTGAAGACGGAAGGGACATGGCCAGCGGTCACGCGGTGTGAGGCGTTTGTGTAGCCTGTGCGGAGAGGAGAGAACAGGGATAGGCAGAGGCATAGTTGACAGGCTGCAGCAGATGGCTACAATAATGCAGAGGAGATCGGGATGAAATGAACTAAAGATCAGGGAAAGGAGAGAGCAGGCCTCCCTCACCAAAAAAAAAATATATATATATAACTCTCCCAACTTCCACCTCAGAAACTATAATTGTTTCACTGAACCACCCGAGTAAAACTCTCCCAACTTCCACTTTAGAAATTAGAATTGTTGTAAACTACAGCAGACTGTTATCAGTAGCTGTAATTAAGTACAGCAGCTACCAACCACCTAACGTTAAATGCCTCGGATGAGGTTAGAAAAAAACAGCTGAATGGTAGCAGCTAGCTGGCTCAATCACAGGTACTCTTAAGCATGAAATAACATTGGAAACAATTAACCATAGTTGCAAAAAGTTACCAGTAGCTACCCGCTAGCTAGCTAGCTTTGTTGGTCCAAGTAGTGGGTAGGCTAGCCTCGTGCTTCGCCGGAGTCCGCCGAATACAGTCCTTACCTACAATAATTACCTACAATAACCTTCAATAACTACCTGAGTAAGCTACCTATAATACCAAACTACAATACCTACCTACAATCTAAATACATGGTTTAAGCTTAACTCAACACCATATAAGAAGCCAAGCTTACCTTTTCTAACGCAGCAACGATTAAACGTTGGGTAGCTAGCACAAAGATATTGTATTTAGCTACCACAGCCTGCTGGTAGTGTTGGCTGGCTAGCAATGGCTACTGTGTTGACTTTGTTTGAAAAAAACGGCGTCGCTGCGAATGAATGTAGCTGGCTAAAAGGATATTGTTTTTAGTTGCAACCGTTGCTAATAGCAACTCGCCAGCTAATCCAGGAGGTGAGTTAGCTAGCTAGCTTCGTGCTACATCCGGCACCGCCGAATACAAAAGTAACCTACAATAACTACACAACAGCTACCCACAACAGCCCACGATGCCTACCTATACTACTTAATAATATACAGCCCACGATGCCTACCTATAGTACCTAACTACAATCTAAATACATAGTTTAAGCCTTACTCGACAAAGCCCAAGCTATGTATAAAGCCAAACTGGCAGACTGCAATCAGTAGCCGAAATTAAGTACAGCAGCTACCAACCACCTAACGTTAATGATAATGAGGTTAGAAAAACAGCTGAAGGTGGCAGCTAGCTGGCTCAATTACAGGTACTCTTAAGCGTGAAATAACATTGGAAACAGCTAACCACAGTTGCTAAAAGTTACCGGTAGCTACCCCCGCTAGCTAGCTAGCTTTGTTGGTCCAAGTAGTGGGTAGGCTAGCCTCGTGCTTCGCCGGAGTCCGCCGAATACGTCCTTACCTACAATAATTACCTACAATAACCTTCAATAACTACCTGAGTAAACTACCTATACAAATACCTAACTACAATACCTACCTACAATCTAAATACATGGTTTAAGCTTTACTCAACACCATATAAGAAGCCAAGCTTACCTCCTGCTAGAGAAAACACAACCTCTCCCGTCAGCATCCCAGTCTTTCCACCCCCATGCTTCACAGTAGGTATGGTGTTCTTTGGATGCA
Organism: Coregonus suidteri; assembly: GCA_036851935.1. Taxonomy (NCBI): domain Eukaryota; kingdom Metazoa; phylum Chordata; class Actinopteri; order Salmoniformes; family Salmonidae; genus Coregonus; species Coregonus suidteri. Next base: position 76,924,611 of record CM072221.1, read on the forward strand.
ACTCAGCATTCTTTGTCCTCCAAACACGACGAGTTGAGTTTTTACCAAAAAGTTATATTTTGGTTTCATCTGACCATATGACATTCTCCCAATCCTCTTATGGATCATCCAAATGCACTCTAGCAAACTTCAAACGGGCCTGGACATGTACTGGCTTAAGCAGGGGGACACGTCTGGCACTGCAGGATTTTAGTCCCCTGGTGGCGTAGTGTGTTACTGATGGTAGGCTTTGTTACTTTGGTCCCAGCTCTCTGCAGGTCATTCACTAGGTCCCCCCGTGTGGTTCTGGGATTTTTGCTCACCGTTCTTGTGATCATTTTGACCGCACAGGGTGAGATCTTGCGTGGAGCCCCAGATCGAGGGAGATTATCAGTGGTCTTGTATGTCTTCCATTTCCTAATATTGCTCCCACAGTTGATTTCTTCAAACCAAGCTGCTTACCTATTGCAGATTCAGTCTTCCCAGCCTGGTGTAGGTCTACAATTTTGTTTCTGGTGTCCTTTGACAGCTCTTTGGTCTTGGCCATAGTGGAGTTTGGAGTGTGACTGTTTGAGGTTGTGGACAGGTGTCTTTTATACTGATAACAAGTTCAAACAGGTGCCATTAATACAGGTAACGAGTGGAGGACAGAGGAGCCTCTTAAAGAAGAAATTACAGGTCTGTGAGAGCCAGAAATCTTGCTTGTTTGTAGGTGACCAAATACTTATTTTCCACCATAATTTGCTAATAAATTCATTAAAAATCCTACAATGTGATTTTCTGGATTTTTTTTCTCAATTTGTCTGTTATAGTTGACGTGTACCTATGATGAAAATTACAGGCCTCTCTCATCTTTTTAAGTGGGAGAACTTGCACAATTGGTGGCTGACTAAATACTTTTTTCCCCCACTGTATGCCCACCTAGACACAACTATGACAAAACAACCAACAAAGATGGGTCACAACTCCTGCAGCTCTGTCGCACGTTGGGTCTGTACGTAGTCAATGGTAGGCTCGAGGAGACTCCTATGGTAGGTACACCTACAGCTCATCCCTTGGCAGTAGTACTGTAGATTACTTTATCACTGACCTCAACCCAGGGTCTCTCAGAGCATTCACAGTCAGCCCACTGACACCCCTATCAGATCACAGCAAAATCACAGTCTACCTGAACAGAGCAATACTCAATCATGAGGCATCAAAGCCAAAGGAACTGCACAATATTAAGAAACGCTATAGATGGAAGGAAGGTAGTGTAGAAACCTACCAAAAAACTATTAGGCAACAACAAATTCAATCCCTTTTAGACAACGTCCTGGACAAAACATTTCACTGTAATAGTGAAGGTGTAAACTTGGCAGTAGAAAGCCTAAACAGTATATTTGACCTTTCAGCTTCCCTATCAAATCTAAAAATGTCAAGCAGACAACCTAAGAACATTAACAACAATGACAAATGGTTTGATGAAGAATGCAAAAACCTAAGATAGAAATAGAGAAACCTATCCAACCAAAAACATAGAGACTGTCACGTTCGTTCATTGCCGGGTCAGACCAAGGCGCAGCGAGATACGCGTACATGTTTATTAAACTTTAAACACACGACAAAACAACAAAGGCAACGAAACGTGAAGTCCAAGGTAGAACACACAACATACCTTACAAGGAACAAGATCCCACAACTAGACAGTGCCAATAGGCTGCTTAAGTATGGTCCCCAATCAGAGACAACGAGCGACAGCTGCCTCTGATTGGGAACCACACCGGCCAACATAGAACTAGACATACTAGCTCCTCATACATAGAACAAGCACAACAAGGAATATACACACCCTGACTCAACATATAAGCGTCCCCTGAGTCAGGGCGTGACAGTACCCCCCCCCCCCCCCAAAAGGTGCGGACTCCGACCGCACAACATAAACATAACATGGTAAGGGCTGGGTGGGCATTCCGCCTCGGAGGCGGATCCGGCTCGGGGTGTGACGACCTCTCACTCTCCGCCTCCCTGTTGCGCCCCTGGTCTGGTCTTGACCTCGGCGCACTGCTTCCCCTCTTCTTCCTCCCACGATACGCCAGGCCCTGTCTGGACAATGGTGTGGGAGACCCCGAACCTGGAGAGGGGCTGACATCATGGTCTGGACTGGAGCCGCTGACCGGAGCTGGATCAGGCACCGGTGGAGCGGACTGCTCTGGCTCCGGAGTGGAGCAGCTGACCGGTGCCGGACCAGGCACCGGTGGAACAGGCACGGGCCGTGCCGGACTGGACAAACGCACCACTGGTCTGGTGCGATGAGCAGGCACGGGCCGGACCGGACTAGGAACACGCACCACTGGCTTGGTGCGAGGAGCAGGCATGGGCCGGGCTGGACTGGCGACGCGCACCACTGGCTTGGTGCGAGGAGCAGGAACAGGCCGGGCTGGACTGGCGACGCGCACCACTGGCTTGGTGCGAGGAGCAGGAACAGGCCGGGCCGGGCTGGCGACGCGCACCACTGGCTTGGTGCGAGGAGCAGGAACAGGCCGGGCCGGACTGTGGAGGCGGACTGGAGGTCTGGAGCGGAGAGCTGGCACAACCCATCCTGGCTGAATGCCTACTTCCGCACAGTATGTGTGAGGCATCAGCACAGGACGCACGGGGCTGTGCACGTGCACTGGCGATACAGTTCGTAGAACTGGCACAGGATATGCGGGACCGAGGAGGCGTACTGGAGACCAGGAGCGTTGAGCCGGCACACCCCGTCCTGGCTGGATGCCCATCTTCGCACGGCACGTGCGTGGTGCAAGCACAGGACGTACAGGACTGTGCTGGTGCACTGGCGACACAGTACGTAGCTCCGCATAACACGGAGTCTGCCCAGTCATACGCCTCTTCGCGTGAGTACGGGGAGTTGGCTCTGCTCTGACACTAGGCTCCGCCAACCACCCCGTGTGCCCCCCCAAAATCTTTTCTTGGGGCTGCTTCTCGGGCTTCCTCCTCGACCGGCCTCCTCCGTGTTGCCGTTGCACCTCTCCTGCCTGGGCATCTACCTTAGCCCATGGTCCTCTCCCCGCAAATATCTCTTCCCATGACCACAATTTTCCCACCTGTGATATGGCTATTCGCTCCGCCTGGGCACCCTGCTTGGTCCTCGTTTGGTGGGATCTTCTGTCACGTTCGTTCATTGCCGGGTCAGACCAAGGCGCAGCGTGATATGCGTACATGTTTATTAAACTTTAAACACATGACAAAACAACAAAGGAAACGAAACGTGAAGTCCAAGGTAGAACACACAACATACCTTACAAGGAACAATATCCCACAACTAGACAGTGCCAATAGGCTGCTTAAGTATGGTCCCCAATCAGAGACAATGAGCGACACCTGCCTCTGATTGGGAACCACACCGGCCAACATAGAACTAGACATACTAGATACTCATACATAGAACAAGCACAACAAGGAATATACACACCCTGACTCAACATATAAGCGTCCCCTGAGTCAGGGCATGACAGAGACCCAGAAATACACTATTGAAAAAGAAGGAACAGCATGTCAGAAATCAGCTCAATGTAATTGAAGAATCCATAGACTAACCACTTCTGGGAAAATTGGAACACACTAAACAAACAACAACACAAAGTGTTATCTATCCAAAATGGAGATGTGTGGATAAACCACTTCTCCAATCTTTTTGGCTCTATAACAAAGAACAAACAGCAAAAACATATACATGATCAAATACAAATCTTAGAATCAACTATTAAAGACTACCAGAACCCACTGTATTCTCCAATTACATTGAATGAATTACAGGACAAAATACAAACCTTCCAACCCAAAATGGCCTGTGGTGTTGATGGTATCCTCAATGAAATGATAAAATAAACAGACCACAAATTCCAATTGGCTATACTTAAACTCTTTAACATCATCCTCAGCTCTGGCATATTCCCCAATATTTGGAACCAAGGACTGATAACCCCAATCCACAAAAGTGGAGATTCATTTGACCCCAATAACTACCATGGGATATGCGTCAACAGCAACCTTGGGAACATCTTCTGCATTATCATTAACAGCAGACTTGTACATTTCCTCAGTGAAAACAATCTACTGAGCCGTGAGGTGAGACAGGGATGCAGCTTAAGCTCCACCCTCTTCAACATAAATATCAGCGAATTGGCGATGGCACTAGAACAGTCTGCAGCACCCGGCCTCACCCTACTAGAATCTGAAGTCAAATGTCTACTGTTTGCTGATGATCTGGTGCTTCTGTCCCCAACCAAGGAGGGCCTACAGCAGCACCTAGATCTTCTGCACAGATTCTGTCAGACCTGGGCCTGACAGTAAATCTCAGTAAGACAAAAATAATGGTGTTCCAAAAAAGGTCCAGTTGCCAGGACCACAAATACAAATTCCATCTAGACACCATTGCCCTAGAGCACACAAATAACTATACATACCTCGGCCTAAACATCAGCACCACAGGTAACTTCCACAAAGCTGTGAACGATCTGAGAGACAAGGCAAGAAGGACCTTCTATGCCATCAAAAGGAACATAAAATGTTACATACCAATTAGGATCTGGTTAAAAATACTTGAATCAGTTATAGAACCCATTGCCCTTTATGGTTGTGAGGACTGGGGTCCGCTCACCAACCAAGAATTTACAAAATGGGACAAACACCAAATTGAGACTCTGCATGCATAATTCTGCAAAAATATCCTCTGTGTACAACGTAAAACACCAAATAATGCATGCAGAGCAGAATTAGGCCGATACCCACTAATTATCAAAATCCAGAAAAGAGCCATTAAAGCAATTCTCAAACCTTCCATAACAAAGCCATCACCTACAGAGAGATGAACCTGGAGAAGAGTCCCCTAAGCAAGCTGGTCCTGGGGACTCTGTTCACAAACACAAACAGACCCCACAGAGCCCCAGGACAGCAACACAATTAGACCCAACCAAATCATGAGAAAACAAAAAGAGAATTACTTGACACATTGGAAAGAATTAACAAAAAATTGAGCAAACTAAATGCTATTTGGCCCTGAACAGAGAGTACACAGTGGCAGAATACCTGACCACTGTGACTGACCCAAAATTAAGGAAAGCTTTGACTATGTACAGACTCAGTGAGCATAGCCTTGCTATTGAGAAAGGCCGCCGTAGGCAGACCTGGCTCTCAAGAGAAGACAGGCTATGTGCACACTGCCCACAAAATGAGGTGGAAACTGAGGAGCACTTCCTAACCTCCTGCCAAATGTATGACCATATTAGAGACACATATTTCCCTCAGATTACACAGACCCACAAAGAATTCCAAAACAACTCCAATTTTGATAAACTCCCATATCTACTGGGTGAAATACCACAGTGTGCCATCACAGCAGCAAGATTTGTGACCTGTTACCACAAGAAAAGGGCAACCAGTGAAGAATAAACACCATTGTAAATACAACCCATATTTATGTTTATTTATTTTACCTTTTGTACTTTAACTCTTTGCACATCGTTACAACACTGTATTTAGACATAATATGACACTTGAAATGTCTTTATTCTTTTGGAACTTTTATGAGTGTAACGTTTCCTGTTAAGAGAGGATGGATTCTACAGGGACAGGATGGATTCTACAAGGAGAGACAGGGAGATGGTTGTTTCTACAGGGAGAAGTTAGATGGTACAGGGAGAGACAGGGAGAGGATTGCTCCTACACTGAGAGGGTTGATGCTACAGCGAGAGAGATGACACTACAGGGAGAGACAGGGAGAGGGTTGATGCTACAGGGATAACTTTGATGCTACAGGGGGAGAAGGGAGTGGGGTTGGTGCTACAGGGAGATTGTTGTTTCTACATGGAGAGATTTGATGCTTCATTGAGAGATAGGGAGAGGGTTGATACTACAGGAAGAGAGTTGATGCTGCAGGAAGAGAGGTGATGCTACAGGGAGAGAGTTGATGCTGCAGGAAGAGAGGTGATGCTGCAGGGAGAGAGTTGATGCTACAGGGAGGGGGTTGATGCTACAGGGAGAGGGTTGATGTTACAGGGAGGGGGTTGATGTTACAGGGAGAGACAGTGAGCGGGTTGATGCTACAGGGAGAGAAAAGGAGAAGGTCGATGCTACAGAGAGAGACAGGAAGAGGAATGATGTTACAGGGACAGACATTGAGAGTGTTGATGCTACAGTGAGAAGGTTAATGCTACAGCAATAGAGTGGATGCTATCGGGAGAGACGGGGAGAGAGTTGTTACTGCAGGGAGAGAAAAGGAGAAGGTCGATACTACAGGGAGAGATACAGGGAGAGGGTTGATGCTACAGGGAGAGACAGGGAGAGGGTTGATGTTACAGGGAGAGGGTTGATGCTACAGGGAGAGGGTTGATGCTACAGGGAGAGACAGGGAGAGGGTTGATGCTACAGGGAGAGACAGGGAGAGGGTTGATGTTACAGGGAGAGGGTTGATGCTACAGGGAGAGGGTTGATGCTACAGGGAGAGGGTTGATGCTACAGGGGAGAGACAGGGAGAGGGTTGATGCTACAGGGAGAGGGTTGATGCTACAGGGAGAGGGTTGCTGCAAGGAGAGACAGGGAGAGGGTTGATGCTACAGGGAGAGGGTTGATGCTGCAAGGAGAGACAGGGAGAGGGTTGATGCTACAGGGAGAGACAGGGAGAGGGTTGATGCTACAGGGAGAGACAGGGAGAGGGTTGATGCTACAGGGAGAGGGTTGATGCTACAGGGAGAGACAGGGAGAGGGTTGATGCTACAGGGAGAGACAGGGAGAGGGTTGATGCTACAAGGAGAGACAGGGAGAGGGTTGATGCTACAGGGAGAGACAGGGAGAGGGTTGATGCTACAGGGAGAGACAGGGAGAGGGTTGATGCTGCAAGGAGAGACAGGGAGAGGGTTGATGCTACAGGGAGAGAGTTGTTACTGCAGGGAGAGAAAAGGAGAAGGTCGATACTACAGGGAGAGATAGGGAGAGGGTTGATGCTACAGGGAGAGACAGGGAGAGGGTTGATGCTACAGGGAGAGGGTTGATGCTACAGAGAGAGACAGGGAGAGGGTTGATGCTACAGGGAGAGGGTTGCTGCTACAGGGAGAGGGTTGATGCTACAGGGAGAGGGTTGCTGCCTTCTCTTGGCAGGTTGTGGAACTTCTCATCAATATGTTACATTACAGTTAGATGTTACATCTCAAGGCTGACACGTCTTGTCTGTCTCTCTCTTTGTGTTACATTACAGTTAGATGTTACATCTCAAGGCTAACACGTCCCCATCTGTCTCTCTCTCTGTGTTACATTACAGTTAGATGTTACATCTCAAGGCTGACACGTCCCCGTCTCTCTCTCTCTCTCTCTCTCTCTCTCTGTGTTACATTACAGTTAGATGTTACATCTCAAGGCTGACACGTCCCCGTCTGTCTCTCTCTCTCTCTCTCTCTCTCTCTCTCTCTCTCTCTGTGTTACATTACAGATAGATGTTACATCTCAAGGCTAACACGTCCCCGTCTCTCTCTCTCTCTCTCTCTCTCTCTCTGTGTTACATTACAGTTAGAAGTTACATCTCAAGGCTAACATGACCCCGTCTGTCTCTTTATCTCAGAGGAGGAGGGGAAGAAGAAGATCATTCGTCTGCCAGTCCAGAGGAGCGTTGAGACGGGATTGGCCATCGAGTTCAAGAGCAGATTGACACGGCAGATCAACCGAGAGTCTTCCGACCCTGATGCCGAGGCCAAGCCGGGAAAGTAAGCATCCCTCTCTTTATCCTATCCTCCTTTTCCTCTATCTCCCATTCCTTCCCCCTCTAGGATACACTGTCAATACAGATCATCTGGATCCTTTATAGTGCACTGGAAATCTCCCACAAATCAAATCAAATCAAATCTTATTGGCCACATGCGCCAAATACAACAGGTGCAGACATTACAGTGAAATGCTTACTTAACCAACAGTGCTTTTTTTTATATAAAAAAGTAAAATAAAACAACAACAAAAAAGTGTTGAGAAAAAAAGAGCAGAAGTAAAATAAAATGACAGTAGGGAGGCTATTTATATACAGGGGGGTACCGGTGCAGAGTCAATGTGCGGGGGCACCGGCTAGTTGAGGTAGTTGAGGTAATATGTACATGTGGGTAGAGTTAAAGTGACTATGCATAATAATCAACAGAGTAGCAGCAGCGTAAAAAAATGGGGTGGGGGGTGGGGGTGGGGGGCAGTGCAAATAGTCCGGGTAGCCATGATTAGCTGTTCAGGAGTCTTATGGCTTGGGGGTAGAAGCTGTTGAGAAGTCTTTTGGCCCTAGACTTGGCACTCCGGTACCGCTTGCCGTAGCAGAGAGAACAGTCTATGACTAGGCTGGCTGGAGTCTTTGACGATTTTGAGGGCCTTCCTCTGACACCGCCTGGTATAAAGGTCCTGGATGGCAGGAAGCTTGGCCCCAGTGATGACTGGGCCGTACGTACTACCCTCTGTAGTGCCTTGCGGTCGGAGGCCGAGCAGTTGCCATACCAGGCGGTGATGCAACCAGTCAGGATGCTCTCGATGGTGCAGCTGTATAATTTTTTGAGGATCTGAGGACCCATGCCAAACATTTTCAGTCTCCTGAGGGGGAATAGGCTTTGTCGTGCCCTCTTCACGACTGTCTTGGTGTGTTTGGACCATGATAGTTCGTTGGTGATGTGGACACCAAGGAACTTGAAGCTCTCAACCTGTTCCACTACAGCCCCGTCGATGAGAATGGGGGCGTGCTCAGTCCTCTTTTTTTTCCTGTTGTCCACAATCATCTCCTTTGTCTTGGTCACGTTGAGGGAGAGATTGTTATCCTGGCACCACACGGCCAGGTCTCTGACCTCCTCCCTATAGGCTGTCTCATCGTTGTCGGTGATCAGGCCTACCACTGTTGTGTCGTCAGCAAACTTAATGATGGTGTTGGAGTCGTGCCTGGCCATGCAGTCATAGGTGAACAGGGAGTACAGGAGGGGACTGAGCACGCACCCCTGAGGGTCCCCCGTGTTGAGGATCAGTGTGGCAGATGTGTTGTTACCTACCCTTACCACCTGGGGGCGGCCCGTCAGGAAGTCCAGGATCCAGTTGCAGAGGGAGGTGTTTAGTCCCCATAGTTTAGAACATTGTAGTTTGTGAATGAAGTACAAACTCAATGGATTACCCTGACCAAACATTGCTAAAATAATGTGCTATTTGAATGTGTTGTTATTATGAATGTATTACCTGAGCGGTATATGAACACATAGGATGATTTTCTAGCAGCAGTGTTGGGGGTAATGCATTACAAATTCACACATTAGAGTACTCAGATTACTTTTTGGTGGTAATGAGTGTGGTAGTTTTTCAATTTAAGTAATCAGTTACTTAGTTACTTTTACAATATTATTTCAGGAGAGTCCCCTGCTGATTATAGACCCATAAGTTTAATAAATTGTGACAATGAAATAATTACAAAGCTTATAAGCAATAGACTTACCAGACTACATATCTATCAAACAGGGTTTATTAAAAATAGACACTTACAAACAAATACAAGAACATGTTTCTGTAGCTCTGTAGCTCAGCTGGTAGAGCACGGCGCTTGTAATGCCAAGGTAGTGGGTTCGATCCCCGGGACCACCCATACGTAAAAATGTATGCACGCATGACTGTAAGTCGCTTTGGATAAAAGCGTCTGCTAAATGGCATATTATGTTTCAGTTTAATACAATACACAAAAAAAACAAGATATAGATTTATCAATAATGGCTGTTGATGCCGAAAAGGCTTTCAACCTTCTTGAATGGACTGTGGAAGCTTTCAACTTTCCAGCTGAAATAATACATTTAATAATATTTTATAAACGTCCTAAAGCAAAAATATACGCTAATAAAATATACGCTAATAAAATATACGCTAATAAAATATACGCTAATAACAATTATATACGCTAATACCACATTATAAAATATACGCTAATTACACATTATAAAATATACGCTAATAACACATTATAAAATATACGCTAATAACACATTATAAAATATACGCTAATAACACATTATAAAATATACGCTAATAACACATTATCTGATGAAATTGCTTTAGAAAGGGGCACAAGAGAGGGACGTCCTCTCTCCCCCCTCCTGTTTGCACTGGCAATTAAATGCTTGCAGAAAGAATTAGACAGGACGTAACAGGTCTCAGTACTGGTAAACATGAATATAAACTAAACCTATTTGCAGATGATCTCCTGATATACCTGACCAATACTGAAAATTCAATGCCCCCCTTTGTTAAAAAAAAAAAATTCAGAAAACTATACAAATCTCAGGTAAAACATTTACAATAAGAAAAAGAGTAAGTCATGATCTACAGCAATCCGTTAAGTGGACCATAACACGTATTATATACTTCCAATAAACTATAAATACACAACTTTATTCAATTACTCAAACAATATTACATTTACATTTTAGTCATTTAGCAGAAGCTCTTATCCAGAGCGACTTACAGTAGTGAGAAATATATAATATGAAAGCAAATTAATTAATTAAATGTAATCATCTTCTCATAAATCTACAGGTAGAATAAACCGCTTTAGAATGGCATGGCTCCCAAAGTTTTTGTTTTTATTTTCGGTAATACCAATTACCCCACCGAAGACATTCTTTAAAAAAAGTTTACTCGGTCATAACAGACTTTATTTGGGCAAATAAAATTCATAGAATAAAGAGGAAAGTTTATATCTTCCTGAGTCTGAGGGGGGTTTTAACCTTCCAGACTTGGAATTGCATCAACTCGCTATTCAAGGCTTTTACGTGCGACATATTGTTAAACGCACTAAAGAGGAACAATGGGTACATAGTGAAGATGCGCATGCTCATCCCCAGAATCTTTTTACCTGTCTATTTTCAAAGGATAAAGCTAAGAACATTAACAACTTCATAGTTAAAAACACTATAAACATATTCTACAACAACCAATATCACTCCCTAAAAACACAACCTTATGGAACAATCCTTGGATAGCTTTTCAGAATTCACAGATAAATTGGAAAAATAGATTTATTTACATGATAGAATGTAGATAGTTTCAAATACATACAACTTAAAAGTTACAAATCACTAAAATCAGAGCAACCTTGAAGGAATCTTATTTGAGTCAGAAAAGGATGTTCATATGATAGGGAAGATATACAAAACCTTGCAGAGAGCAGAGAGCAGAGAGCCGATCCAACTGACAATCACTTAGAAAAATATATTAACTATTGGAACCGAGACTTAAAGAGAACTGATGTTGGCACAAAATGGAGGGAATGATGGAGCATAACTAACTAAATTACAGATAACTAAAATGTACGCTTAATCCAGTATAAACTAATGTATAGAATTTATTATATAACAAAATTCATAAATTCTACAGCACAACGGCAGAGTCATGTCTTAAGTGTAAAACGAACAATGACTCAATAATCTATGCTTTCTGGGAATGCTACAAAGTCCAAAAGTTATGGGCGGAGCTAGAAAGTTGGCTGTCAGAAGTATTACAATGTAAACTGACTTTTAATCCATCTGTCTGTATATTTCATATGGGGGTGTAGTGAGACACCCAATGGGCTGGACTATTCTCTTCTGATCACTCACCTTGATAAAACGTATACTAAAAACTTGGATATCAATCAATCCGCCATAATTAACACAATGGAAAAATCTAATGATTTATTATTGAAATATTGAAATAGCATGGACGACCGAGAAAAACAACTGGTACAATTTAAGGCCAAGTGGCAAACAATAATGCAGGCTCTAGGGATGGAGGTGAGAGAATGAGGGTCTGGGCAGGGATGGAGGTGAGAGGGTCTGGTCAGGGATGGAGGTGAGAGCATGAGGGTCTGGTCAGGGATGGAGGTGAGAGCATGAGGGTCTGGTCAGGGATGGAGGTGAGAGCATGAGGGTCTGGTCAGGGATGGAGGTGAGAGCATGAGGGTCTGGTCAGGGATGGAGGTGAGAGCATGAGGGTCTGGTCAGGGATGGAGGTGAGAGCATGAGGGTCTGGGCATATTTTTGTATTTATTTTTTATTTAACCTTTATTTAACCAGGTAAGCCAGTTGAGAACAAGTTCTCATTTACAACTGCGACCTGGCCAAGATAAAGCAAAGCAGTGCGATAAAAACAACAACACAGAGTTACATATGGGGTAAAACAAAACATAAAGTCAAAAATACAACAGAAAATATATATACAGTGTGTGCAAATGTAGCAAGTTATGGAGGTAAGGCAATAAATAGGCTATTGTGCAAAATAATTACAATTAGTATTAACACTGGAATGATAGATGTGCAAGAGATGATGTGCAAATAGAGATACTGGGGTACAAATGAGCAAAATAAATAACAATATAGGGATGAGGTACAGTGGGGAGAACAAGTATTTTAAACACTGCCGATTTTGCAGGTTTTCCTACTTACAAAGCATGTAGAGGTCTGTAATTTTTATCATAGGTACACTTCAACTGTGAGAGACGGAATCTAAAACAAAAATCCAGAAAAATCACATTGTATGATTTTTAAGTAATTAATTTGCATTTTATTGCATGACATAAGTATTTGATCACCTACCAACCAGTAAGAATTCCGGCCCTCACAGACCTGTTAGTTTTTCTTTAAGAAGCCCTCCTGTTCTCCACTCATTACCTGTATTAACTGCACCTGTTTGAACTCGTTACCTGTATAAAAGACACCTGTCCCACACACTCAATCAAAACAGACCTCCAACCTCTCCACAATGGCCAAGACCAGAGAGCTGTGTAAGGACATCCAGGGATAAAATTGTAGACCTGCACAAGGCTGGGATGGGCTACAGGACAATAGGCAAGCAGCTTGGTGAGAAGGCAACAACTGTTGGCGCAATTATTAGAAAATGGAAGAAGTTCAAGATGACGGTCAATCACCCTCGGTCTGGGGCTCCATGCAAGATCTCACCTCGTGGGGCATCAATGATCATGAGGAAGGTAAGGGATCAGCCCAAAACTACACGGCAGGACCTTGTCAATGACCTGAAGAGAACTGGGACCACAGTCTCAAAGAAAAAAAACCATTAGTAACACACTACGCCGTCATGGATTAAAATCCTGCAGCGCACGCAAGGTCCCCCTGCTCAAGCCAGCGCATGTCCAGGCCTGTCTGAAGTTTGCCAATGACCATCTGGATGATCCAGAGGAGGAATGGGAGAAGGTCATGTGGTCTGATGAGACAAAAATAGAGCTTTTTGGTCTAAACTCCACTCGCCGTGTTTGGAGGAAGAAGAAGGATGAGTACAACCCCAAGAACACCATCCCAACCGTGAAGGGCATGGAGGTGGAAACAGCATTCTTTGGGGATGCTTTTCTGCAAAGGGGACAGGATGACTGCACCGTATTGAGGGGAGGATGGATGGGGCCATGTATCGCGAGATATTGGCCAACAACCTCCTTCCCTCAGTAAGAGCATTGAAGATGGGTCGTGGCTCAGGGTCTTCCAGCATGACAACGACCTGAACACACAGCCAGGGCAACTAAGGAGTGGCTCCGTAAGAAGCATCTCAAGGTCCTGGAGTGGCCTAGCTAGTCTCCAGACCTGAACCCAATAGATGAAAAATCTTTGGAGGGAGCTGAAAGTCCGTATTGCCCAGCGACAGCCCCGAAACCTGAAGGATCTGGAGAAGGTCTGTATGGAGGAGTGGGCCAAAATCCCTGCTGCAGTGTGTGCAAACCTGGTCAAGACCTACAGGAAAACGTATGATCTCTGTAATTGCAAACAAAGGTTTCTGTACCAAATATTAAGTTCTGCTTTTCTGATGTATCAAAATACTTATGTCATGCAATAAAATGCAAATTAATTACTTAAAAAATCATACAATGTGATTTTTTGTTTTTTTGTTATAGATTCCGTCTCTCACAGTCGAAAGTGTACCTATGATAAAAATTACAGACCTCTACATGCTTTGTAAGTAGGAAAACCTGCAAAATCGGCAGTGTATCAAATACTTTGTTCTCCCCACTGTAGTTGGGCGGGCTAATTTCAGATGGGCTGTGTACAGGTGCAGTGATCGGTAAGGTGCTCTGACAACTGATGCTTAAAGTTAGTGAGGGAGATAAGTGTCTCCAAGCTTCAGAGATTTTTGCATTTGTTCCAGTCATTGGGGAGCAGAGTACTGGAAGGGAATGGCGGCCAAAGGAGGGTGTTGGCTTTGGGGATGACCAGTGAGATATACCTGCTGGAGTGCATACTACGGGTGGGTGTTGCTATGGTGACCAATGAGCTAAGATAAGGCGGGGATTTGCCTAGCAGTGATTTATAGATGGCCTGGAGCCTGTGGGTTTGGCGACGAATATGTAGTGAGGACCAGCCAACAAGAGCGTACAGGTCACAGTGGTGGGTAGTATATGGGGCTTTGGAGACAAAACGGATGGCACTGTGATAGACTACATCCAATTTGCTGAGTAGAGTGTTGGAGGCTATTTTGTAAATGACATCGCCGAAGTCAAGGATCGGTAGGATAGTCAATTTTACAAGGGCATGTTTGGCAGCATGAGTGAAGGAGGCTTTGTTGCGAAATAGAAAACCGATTCTAGATTTAACTTTGGATTGGAGATTCTTAATGTGAGTCTGGAAGGAGAGTTTACAGTCTAACCAGACACCAAGGTATTTGTAGTTGTCCACATACTCTAGGTCAGACCCGTCGAGAGTAGTGATTCTAGTCGGGTGGGCGGGTGCCAGCAGCGTTCGATTGAAGAGCATGCATTTAGTTTTACTAGTGTTTAAGAGCAGTTGGAGGCTACTGAAGGAGTGTTGTATGGCATTGAAGCTCGTTTGGAGGTTTGTTAACACAGTGTCCAATGAAGGGCCAGATGTATACAAAATGGTGTCGTCTGCGTAGAGGTGGATCTGAGAGTCACCAGCAGCAAGAGCGACATCATTGATATACACGGAGAAAAGAGTCGGCCCAAGAATTGAACCCTGTGGCACCCCCATAGAGACTGCCAGAGGTCCAGACAACAGGCCCTCCGATTTGACACATTGAACTCTATCTGAGAAGTAGTTGGTGAACCAGGCGAGGCAGTCATTTGAGAAACCAAGGCTATTTAGTCTGCCAATAAGAATGCGGTGTTGACAGAGTTGATAGAGTCGAAAGCCAGGTCGATGAAGACGGCTGCACAGTACTGTCTATTATCGATCGCAGTTATAATATCGTTTAGGACCTTGAGCGTGGCTGAAGTGCACCCATGACCAGCTCGGAAAACGGATTGCATAGCGGAGAAGGTACGGTGGGATTCAAAATGGTCGGTGATCTGTTTGTTAACTTGGCTTTCAAAAACGTTCGAAAGGCAGGGCAGGATGGATATAGGTCTGTAGCAGTTTGGATCTAGAGTGTCACCCCCTTTGAAGAGGGGGATGACCACGGCAGCTTTCCAATCTCTGGGGATCTCAGGCGTTATGAAAGAGAGGTTGAACAGGCTAGTAATAGGGGTTGCGACAATTTCGGCGGCTAGTTTTAGAAAGAAAGGGTCCAGATTGTCTAGCCCAGATGATTTGTAGGGGTCCAGATTTTGCAGCTCTTTCAGAACATCAGCTGTCTGGATTTGTGTGAAGGAGAAGCGGGGGGGGGGGGGAAGGGGGGGCATGGGGGGGGCATGGGCAATGCTTGTTGAAAGTTGCAGCGGAGGGTGCAGAGCTGGTGGCCGGGGGTAGTGGTAGCCAGGTGGAAAAGCATGGCCAGCCGTAGCAAAATGCTTGTTGAAATTCTCGATTATTGTAGATTTATCGGTGTTGATAGTGTTTCCTAGCCTCAGTGCAGTGGGCAGCTGGGAGGAAGTGCTCTTATTCTCCATGGACTTTACAGTGTCCCAAACGTTTTGGAGTTAGTGCTACAGGATGCAAATTTCTGTTTGAAAAAAGTTAGCCTTTGCTTTCCTAGCTGCTTGTGTATATTGGTTCCTAACTTCCCTGAAAAGTTGCATATCGCGGGGGCTATTTGATGCTAATGCAGTACGCCACAGGATGTTTTTATGCTGGTCAAGGGCAGTCAAGTCTGAGGAGAACCAGGGGCTATATCTGTTCTTAGTTCTGTATTTTTTGAATGGGGCATGTTTATTTAAGATTGAGAGGAAATTACTTCTAAAGAACAACCAGGCATCCTCTACTGACGGAATGAGATCTATATCCATCCAGGATACCTGGGCCAGGTCAATTAGGAAGACCTGCTCGCTGAAGTGTTTTAGGGAGCGTTTGACAGTGATGAGGGGTGGTCGTTTGACCGCGGACCCGTTACGGACGCAGGCAATAAAGGCAGTGATCGCTGAGATCCTGGTTGAAGACAGCGGAGGTGTATTTAGAGGTTTAAGTTAGTCAGGATGATATCTATGAGGGTACCCATGTTTACGGATTTAGGGTTGTACCTGGTAGGTTCGTTGATAATTTGTGTGAGATTGAGGGCATCTAGTTTAGATTGTAGGATGGCCGGGGTGTTAAGCATATCCCAATGTAGGTCACCAAGCAGTACGAACTCTGAGGATAAATGGGGGGCAATCAATTCACATATGGTGTCCAGGGCACAGCTGGGGGCTGAAGGGGGTCTGTAGCAAACGGCAACAGTGAGAGATTTATTTCTGGAAAGGTGGATTTTTAGAAGTAGAAGCTCAAACTGTTTGGGCACAGACCTGGATAGTATGATAGAGCTCTGCAGGCTATCTCTACAGTAGATTGCAACTCCACCCCCTTTGGCAGTTCTATCTAGACGGAAAATGTTATAGTTGGGGATGGAAATTTCAGAATTTTTGGTGGCCTTCCTAAGCCAGGATTCAGACACTGCTAGAACATCAGGGGTTGGCGGAGTGTGCTAACGCAGTGAATAACTCAAACTTAGGAAGGAGGCTTCTGATATTTACGTGCAGAAAACCAAGGCTTTTACGGTTACAGAAGTCAACAAATGATAGCTCCTGGGGAGTAGGAGTGATACTGGGGGCTGCAGGGCCTGGGTTGACCTCTACATCACCAGAGGAACAGAGGAGGACTAGAATAAGGATACGACTAAAGGCTTTAAGAACTAGTCTTCTAGTGCGTTGGGTACATAGAATAAAGGGGGCAGATTTCCGGGCGTTGTAGAAAAGATTCAGGGCATTATGTACAGAAAAGGATATGGAAGGATATGAGTACAGTGGAGGTAAACCTAAGCGTTGGGTAAGAATGAAAGAGATAGCATCACTGGAGGCACCGATTGAGCCGGTCTCGGCGTGTATGGGGGGTGGAACAAAGGAACTATTTGAGGCAGTTTGAGAGGGACTTGGGGTTCTACAGTGAAATTGTATAATAAGAACTAGCTGGAACAGCAATAGGCAAGGCATATTGACATGGGAGAGAGGCATAAAGCAATCACAGGTGTTATTAGAGAGAGCTAAGACAACAACTGGTAATGGCGATAAAGTTTGGGCTGAGGCTAAACAGAATAAACAGGACAGGGTACCGTGTAAGGAGCAGTCCAGCAGGCATCAGCTGTGCAGCTGAGTGATCATAAGGTCCAGTGAACAGCAATATGTGAGATGTAGTCATTTTTTTCTGTGCGTCTGTAAGTTGTTGTTCATATGTATACATTTTTTTTGGAGTGTAAAACATAAATAAATATTATATACAAAAATCTACAATAAATAACAATATTATTTCCCTTGGCTATGTTCCCAGCAGTTTGGACTCTTCTGGTTTCTTCACGAAAGTTGTGAAGGGTAGCGGGCATGGTAGCTGGTAGATAGATGTCAGAGACAATAGTATTCACTTTACTTTGAATTAGTAGAAGAAAAGGACAGATGTTACCCCTCAAATCTTGGCTGATGCTACTTGCAGAATTCACACGCAAACACAGGATCATCAGGTGATAAGAATTGACATTTCTCCAGCCCCGTCTTCACCATAAACATAAAGGAAAATGTTATCGTATAGTTTTACATAGAATCTCTCTGCCCAGTTTGTATCTGTGTGTAAAACTAATTGTTAGCCAGTTGTGCTTGTATTTGAGCGCTCTTTTTACAGTGCCCAGTTGGATATATATACTGTATGTATTTAGTTGTGTATAAATAAGTTCAACAAAATCATTTATTTGAAGTACTGTAAAGGAGATATAACATGAGTTGGTAGAGTTGGTAGAGTTGGAATAGGCTGGTAGAGTTGGTAGAGTTGGAATAGACTGGTAGAGTTGGTAGAGTTGGTAGAGTTGGTAGAGTTGGAATAGGCTGGTAGAGTTGGTAGAGTTGGTAGAGTTGGAATAGGCTGGTAGAGTTGGTAGAGTTGGTAGAGTTGGTAGAGTTGGTAGAGTTGGTAGAGTTGGTAGAGTTGGTAGAGTTGGTAGAGTTGGTAGAGTTGGTAGAGTTGGTAGAGTTGGTAGAGTTGGTAGAGTTGGTAGAGTTGGTATCGGCTGGCCATTCAAAGGTAGTGTGCACCCTCTACTAAGATGATGTACTAGCAGTAACATTGGTATTAAGGATGATGTACTAGCAGTAACATTGGTATTAAGGATGATGTACTAGCAGTAATATTGGTATTAAGGATGATGTACTAGCAGTAACATTGGTATTAAGGATGATTTACTAGCAGTAACATTGGTATTAAGGATGATGTACTAGCAGTAATATTGGTATTAAGGATGATGTACTAGCAGTAATATTGGTATTAAGGATGATGTACTAGCAGTAATATTGGTATTAAGGATGATTTACTAGCAGTAACATTGGTATTAAGGATGATATACTAGCAGTAACATTGGTATTAAGGGATGATATACTAGCAGTAACATTGGTATTAAGGATGATATACTAGCAGTAAACATTGGTATTAAGGATTTTTTTTTTTTACTAATTTTTTTATTAAGGATGATGTATTAGCAGTAACATTGGTATTAAGGATGATTTACTAGCAGTAACATTGGTATTAAGGATGATATACTAGCAGTAACATTGGTATTAAGGATGATTTACTAGCAGTAACATTCGTATTAAGGATGATATACTAGCAGTAACATTGTATTAAGGATGATATACTAGCAGTAACATTGGTATTAAGGATGATGTACTAGCAGTAACATTGGTATTAAGGATGATATACTAGCAGTAACATTGGTATTAAGGATGATATACTAGCAGTAACATTGGTATTAAGGATGGTATTAAGGATGATGTACTAGCAGTAACATTGGTATTAAGGATTTATTTTTTTATTTTATTTTTTATTAAGGATGAGGTATTAGCAGTAACATTGGTATTAAGGATGATTTACTAGCAGTAACATTGGTATAAGGATGATGTACTAGCAGTAACATTGGTATTAAGGATGATATACTAGCAGTAACATTGGTATTAAGGATGATGTACTAGCAGTAACATTGGTATTAAGGATGATGTACTAGCAGTAACATTGGTATTAAGGATGATATACTAGCAGTAACATTGGTATTAAGGATGATGTACTAGCAGTAACATTGGTATTAAGGATGATGTACTAGCAGTAACATTGGTATTAAGGATGATGTACTAGCAGTAACATTGGTATTAAGGATGATTTTTACTAGCAGTAACATTGGTATTAAGGATGATGTACTAGCAGTAACATGGTATTAAGGATGATGTACTAGCAGTAAAAAAAAAATTAGGTATTAAGGATGATATATACTAGCAGTAACATTGGTATTAAGGATGATGTACTAGCAGTAACATTGGTATTAAGGATGATGTACTAGCAGTAACATTGGTATTAAGGATGATGTACTAGCAGTAACATTGTTATTAAGGATGATGTACTTGCAGTAATTATATTGTATTAAGGATGATTTACTAGCAATAACGTTGTTGTATTAAGGATGATGTACTAGCAGTAACATTGTTATTAAGAATGATGTACTAGCAGTAACATTGTTTTATTAAGGACATTTGGATATAATAGCAGTAACATTGGTATTAAGGATGATGTACTAGCAGAAACATTGATAATGAGGATGATGTACTAGCAGTAACATTGGTATTAAGGATGATGTACCAGCAGTAACATTGGTATTAAGGATGATGTGCTAGCAGTAACATTGGTATTAAGGATGATGTACTAGCAGAAACATTGATATTAAGGATGATGTACTAGCAGTAACATTGGTATTAAGGATGATGTACTAGCAGTAAAATTGGTATTAAGGATGATGTACTAGCAGTAAAATTGGTATTAAGGATGATGTGCTAGCAGTAACATTGATATTAAGGATTATGTACTAGCAGTAACATTGGTATTAAGGATGATGCACTAGCAGTAACATTCGTATTAAGGATGATATACTAGCAGTAACATTGGTATTAAGGATGTTGTACTTGCAGTAACATTGGTATTAAGGATGATGTACCACCAGTAACAATATTGTATTAAGGATGACGTACTAGCAGTAACATTGGTATTAAGGATGATATACCACCAGTAACAATATTGTATTAAGGATGATGTACTAGCAGTAACATTGCTGTATTAAGGATGATGTACTAGCAGTAACATTGCTGTATTAAGGATGATGTACTAGCAGTAACATTGCTATATTAAGGATGATATACTAGCAGTAACATTGCTGTATTAAGGATGATATACTTGCAGAAACATTGCTGTATTAAGGATGATATACTGGCAGTTACATTGGTATTAAGGATGATGTACTAGCGGTAAAATTGTTATATTAAGGATGATTTACTAGCAGTAACATTGGTAAAATGATGATGTAATAGAGGTAACATTGGTATTAAGGATGATGTACTAGCAGTAACATTCGTATTAAGGATGATATACTAGAAGTAACATTGGTATTAAGGATGATGTACTAGCAGTAACATTGGTATTAAGGATGATTTACTAGCAGGAACATTGGTATTAAGGATGATGTACTAGAAGTAACATTGTTTTATTAAGGATGATATATAGTAGCAGTAACTTTGGTATTAAGGATTATGTACTAGCAGTAACATTGGTATTAAGGATGATGTACTAGAAGTAACATTGTTTTATTAAGGATGATATATAGTAGCAGTAACATTGGTATTAAGGATGATGTACTAGCAGTAACATTGGTATTAAGGATGATGAACTAGCAATAACGTTGTTGTATTAAGGATGATGTACTAGCATTAACATTGTTATTAAGAATGATGTACTAAAATCAACATTTGTTTTAAGGATAATTTACTAGCAGTAACATTGGTATTAAGGATGATGTACTAGCAGTAACATTCATATTAAGGATGATATACTAGCAGTAACATTGGTATTCAGGATGATGTACTAGCAGTAACATTGGTATTAAGGATGATGTGCTAGCAAGTAACATTGGTATTAAGGGATGATTTACTAGCAGAAGTAACATTGGTATTAAGGATGATGTACTAGCAGTAACTATTGGTATTAACATTGAATTTATTAACGATGATATACTAGCAGTAACATTGGTATTAAGGATGATGTACTAGCAGTAATATTGGTATTAAGGATGATGTACTAGCAGTAACATTGGTATTAAGGATGATGTACCACCAGTAACAATATTGTATTAAGGATGATGTACTAGCAGTAACATTGCTGTATTAAGGATTATATACTAGCAGTAACAATTGGTATTAAGGAGTATATACTTGCAGAAACATTGTTGTATTAAGTAGGATATACTGGCAGTTACATTGGTATTAAAGATGATGTACTAGCGGTAAAATTGTTATATTAAGGATGATGTACTAGCAGTAACATTGGTATTACGCATGATGTACTAGCAGTACATTTGGTGTTAAGGATGATGTACTATCATTACAATTGTTGTTTAAGGATGATGTACCAGCAGTAAAATGTGTAAAAAGGATGATGTACCAGCAGTAACATTAATAATGTTTTATTAATAATGATATACTAGCAGTAACATTGGTATTAAGGATGATGTACTAGCAGTAACATTGTTTTATTAAAATGATGATATATAGTAGCAGTAACATTGGTATTAAGGATGATGTACTAGCAGTAACATTGGCATTTGGACTAGCAGTAAGGATGATATACTAGCATTGACATTGTGACTTTACAGTGTATAGTCTATGTAGATCAATAACTAGGGTGTTTTGTCTCCACATAGCCTCATCTTCCCTGGTGTCAATAACCAGTGTGTTTTGTATCTCTATAGCTGTTTAGACTTCTAGCTCACTCAAAAAAAAAAAAAAAAAAAAAAAAAAAATTGGATAAATAGATAAAAGAGAAGCAAATGGGTCTGATGTGTTCATTTAAATGGGGAACGAGTGATTTCTTTAAGTTTCTTAGATGCTCTGATATGTTACGTTATGTGCGCATGCGCAGCTTCACTAGAGACTTAAATTATGGCACCTGGTAATCATTTCACGACAGATAATCATCAGGATCACACAGCCCGTTGGTATGTAACTGTGAACTACTCACAGTCTAGCATTAATGTTTAAGTCACTTATATGTTTGAGCACTGAACGTTTACCTCACTGTGTCGGTGTTAGTTGGCCGAGAGTAACTTGTAGCTCGCTGGGTGCGGTAGCTCAGCGACCCAGATGCTGTATAGCATTAGGCTATCATTATCAGCCATTTGCCTTGTGCTGATTTTTCAGAGCACTGTGCTGGTTTCTGGTGGCGGTGGTGATAGCGGTGGTTTGGTTCGGTGATCCATGGTGGAGCGCCGCGTTGTGTTGCGTTTGTGCGTGTGTGGGTCCTATGGACGAGGCATGTGGTGGCATGGGTTCTGTGTCCTGTGGCAGCGCCCGTGGCAACGGCGGAGTCGCTGTGCGCATGCTCCTCTGGCGCTAGGCATTCTGGGTGATGTAGTCAATGCTGTTTTAAGACAGATTTGCCACATTTTTTATGGTGTTGTAGGCTTATTTGATTTTCATTATTTACATTATTATATTATATATTTGAATAATATATTGTCATTATTTGTTTGTTGTAATTCAGGTTTATGACCTGTGGTCATTTGATTTAAAATAAAATTAAGGACAAAACACGAGTCATGACATTGTGTGCTTCCTGGTAAGCCTTTTCGGAGGGGTAAATAACGAAAAATCCGAACAGTCATAAATCATGGTTCTCCTTTTACATGGATAATGCAAGGACTAGAACATTCGTCATGAGACTAACTTCTGATAAGCTAACAGTCCACCCACAAAGCTGTCTGCTCATCTGCTGACTTACTAGGCAAATCATTAATGAGTGAAAGCCAAGAAGAGGATAGAGTCTACAGTTAAAGGACTACTTAAAACCCAGTTGGCGGAAAACACTTGAACTTGAGTTAAAGGCTAGAAAAGTTGGCAAGATGGCAGCATCAGAGGAGGAGCTGGAGAGGCTAAAACAGAAGCGGTCAGCAGCCCAGACTGCGTTCACTAGAAGAGCCAATTACCTCGCCTCCAGAGCTAGTGCACTGGGGGGGGAAAGTGAAATGAGAAGTGAGTGGAGGAACTTTAAAGTGGATCACTCCAGAGTCAGAGATGCAGGGTTTGAGTATGCCACGGCCCTGAGAGAAGTGGACGACGATGAAGTCAAAAAGAAGGCGGAAAACATTGACGGAAAACAGCAGAATGTGACTGTAAGTTTGATGAAACTGAACAAATCATCCTGATCAGCTTCTGGACAAGGTTCGCTGAGGCGGAAATTACCACCCTCACTGAAGAGGCTGGATCAGCCATGGACCAGGCCGAGGCAACCGATCACCACCATATGACCAGGAGGGAATGTGAATTGATTCATAGGTACCTGGAACGGGAGGTCTACAACTTCGAACGAGGATTGGATGAGTGGAAAGATTTGATCCCTCGGTCCAAGGCAACAGAGTCAAAGGACCAGATCCGGAAGTTGAAGAAAAGGCGTGAAAAACTGTGGGATGAGTGGGCATGGAAAGGCGGTTCTCAATCTGACGACGAAGAGAAACTGGGAAGAGTGAAAATTGTGGAGCAGGAGGAGCCAGTTGGGGCTTACAACTACAGGCCCCAGATCAGCCTAGAACGTGCACGCTTGCCCATGTTTGCTGGTAATATGAGGGATTACTACCGCTGGAAAGCTGAATGGGAGGACTTGCAACGTCTGGGAAACCCTCATGGATTGGAAAATGTGAGGAAATTCCATCTCTTGGGAAGCCTAGATGAAAAAGTCAAGAGGGACCTCGTATTGTCCAGCTGTGGATCCGCCAACGACGTGTTCAGGCTCCTGGACAACAAGTACGGAAATAAGCCGAAAATAGTGCTGCTGATTGCACAAGAAGTGCAAGGACTTTTCCCCATCAAAGGAAACCATCCGAGGAAGACAATCGAACTGATTCAAGCCGTGGAGAGAGCTCTTCGTGACCTACAAGTCTTAGGGGAGGAAGATGCTGTAAAGAACCGAGTGGTTGTGCAGTCGATTGAAAGTAAGCTTCCTGACTCCCTGAAAGAAAAGTGGTTAACACACAAAAATGTCCCTGGAAGCGGGTTTTCACCACGCAACCACTTCGACTGTCTACTGCAATACTTGAAAAAGCAGGAGGACATTCTCGAGGAGCTAGACCAGCTACAGCCTAGCCCGGCGGACAATACTGAGAGGTCAAGCGAAAAGAAAAACAAAAGGAGGGCATTCACCAGAGCCACATCAGGAAACACCCTAAAGGGCTCTCAACCAAGCTCATGCATCACATGTGGAGACAACGAGCACGGAGGTAGGCTGTTCGCCTGCAAGGTCTTCAAGAAGCTCAATCTGACAGGCAAGAAGGCTCAGCTTAGGAGAGCAGGAGCATGCTTTAAGTGCTTGCGCCTTCATGGTGACGATGGTGGCTGCACACAAAAGTATCTATGCTCAAAGGATGACTGTCAGAAAGAGGGCTCTTCAGACCACAATTACTTGCTCTGTCCAAAGCCACAGATCAAGAAGAAAGAGGAAAAGAGCGGAGAGCAGAGCGAGGCAAAATTGGGGAAAAGGGGGCTTGGACTAACCAACAAACCGGAGGAGCTCCTTGCCAAACTTTCTCCAGAGCTGCGAGCAGAGTTCAAAGAAGCCTTTTCAAATAAGATCACGACAAAAGTGTGTGCTAGCACTGGTTGTGAGCCAAAAGAGTGCCATGTCATAATGATGCTGTTGGATGTGATGACAAACTCTGGCCAGCTAGTCGGTACGTTGATTGATCTCGCTTCAGATACTGATTATATCTCTAATAAAGCAGCAGAGCGTCTCAAGCTAAATGGTGAGAACATTAAGTTGATTGTCCAAGGTGTTGGAGGGATGGAGAAAACCATTACTACCAAGAAGTATACCCTGAGGCTGAGAGTAAAAACTCCCAAAGGTACAATAGCAGAGCACAAACTCCTATGTTACGGCTTGGAAGATGTTGCGAAGGTGAACCAGGCTGTCACGCCACAGCAAAACTGCAGAAGTTCTTTCCAAATGTTCCACTCAAGGACTTGGTCCGGCCCGAAAAGATCGACCTGTTGATTAGCCACAGGGAGGGTCGCCTGGTCCCACAGCCAGTCAGAGTAGTTGGAGACCTCGTCCTCTGGGATGGCCCCCTTGGGAAGACTGTTGGGGAACGCATCCTGACCTCTTTGAAGTGATAGACCTAGCAGTGCACAGGTCTGAAACACATTTCGCTAGGTCAATGAGAACAGCTTCAAGGGCGTACAAAGAGATTCCCGTGAAGACGGAAGGACCCAGTGGAGTTTCGGTGGAAGAAGAAGACGCAATCCTCCGAAACACTGCAACTACCAACAAATATGTTTTTGAATGGTTCAAGTGGGACAGTATTGGCGCCGCCTGTGAGCCTCAGTGTGGTGGCTGCAGATGCGGTAGGTGCCCCCCTGGAGGCAAGGAAATGACCCTAGGAGAGGAAAGAGACTTGGAGAAAATAAAGGAATGTCTCACCTACGTTCAAGCTGACAAGCACAGCGAATCCCCCCACTGGGACGCAGCTTACCCGTGGAAAGGAGACCCCGCAACGCTGCCTGACAATCGACGTGCAGTGGAAGCAACCTTTTTAAACACTGAGAAACGACTGGAGAGGGAGCCGGAATGGAAGGCTGCGTACAGAGAGCAAATCCACGATATGGTCTCAAGAGGGGCTGCCGTTAAAGTCACCCAAGAGGAAATCGATAGCTGGAAGGGACCTAAGTGGTATATCAGTCATTTAGTTGCTCCTAATCCTCACTCAACCATTACCCCTGTAAGAATTGTCTGGAACAGTAGCCAAGAATTCATGGGAATAAGTTTAAATGACCTACTGTACAAGGGTCCTGACGTCCTAAATTAGATAAGGGGCGTGCTTCTGAGATTCAGGACTGGGTTGTACGCCGCCCTGGGCGATGTGAAAAATTTTTTACAACTCTGTCTGGCTAGAAGACAAAGAAGTACACCTCCATCGATTCCTCTGGAGAGACAGTCCTGAGGAGGTGATCGAAGTCTTTGCTGTCGTCAGGGTCAACATTAGCGATAAACCTGCTGGTTGTATCGCCCAGGTGGCAATGAGAGAAACAGCCAACCTGCCCCAGTTTGCAGCCATGGTTGAGGAGCGCAGAGTTGTGGTAGAAGATAGTTATGTGGATGACATCTTGACGTCCCACAATGACTTGCGGATACTGGAGAAAATCACCAAAGGAGTGGAAAAGATCTTAAAGGCTGGAGGCTTCTCCCTTAAGCCATGGGTGTTATCAGGCCAAAGTGGGAGGTCCGCAACCACAACTGATGCCAGTATCAGTAAGACAACTGTGAGTGTGCCCAAAAACGCTGGTGTTACCCAACCAGATGCGGGACGAAGAAAGCAAAGCACTTGGAGTCGGCTATGAACCAGAGACTGACAAACTTTGTGTGATGACCTCCGTAAATTTCTCAAAGAAGAGAGGAAAGATGAGGACAGGAGTCGATTTGCGCGAAGAGGAAGTCAGAGGTAAAACTCCCAACCCATTGACCCGTCGGATGCTGCTAAGCCAGATCGCTGGATTCTACGACCCATTGGTCTTGCCACACCCGCAAAGCAGAAAGGGGTGATGCTTGTGAGAGAAGCTTACCAAGAAGCGAGTATAAGCAGTCCAGTTAAGGACACTTGGGATGACCCACTCTCACCCAAAACTACGGGAGGCTTCCATAAGACTCCTCGAAGAATATGTGAGACTTGCCCAGATCAGGTTCGAAAGAAGCCTCACACCAACTGGAACCATAGGCCATCCAATGGGAGTCACGTTTTCAGATGGGAGTAAGGCTTCCTACGGCGTGGTGCTCTATCTCCGTTGGGAGACGCAGAATGGGGTCGTAGTGAGGCTGGTTGAGTCAAAAGCAAAGCTTACCCCTCTCAACCAGAAAGGAGACGTGATTAAGGCAGAGGTATGTGGTGCTGTCTTTTCGATCCGCCTGAGAAAATACCTTGTAAAGCACTGCCGCATCAAGGTCGCACGCTGGGTCCACTTCATGAATAGCCAAACAATCCTGGGAGCAATTCACAAGGATAGCTATGGCTACCAAACTTTCTTCGCTAACCGCATTGGAGAGATCCAGAAGGCTGGACCAGTGGAAGACTGGAGGTGGATTGAGGGCAACCTGAACATAGCAGACATCATCACAAGGGGAGCAACTCCTGAGGAACTCGATGAAGGATCAGAGTGGCAACAAGGCCCAGAGTTCCTGAGTTGGCCTGAGGCTGAGTGGCCTGTGAAAACGGCCAGTGAGATAGTGACCAGTGTGGCTGATGACGTTAAAAGGCTGCAGAGAAGAGCGTTCTCAGCTGTAGTCACCAGGTCTCAGGCAGAGAAATTCTCAGGCCCCAGCAATACTGATGTTGGGGCAAACTTGCAAGACTCC
Organism: Coregonus suidteri; assembly: GCA_036851935.1. Lineage (NCBI taxonomy): Eukaryota > Metazoa > Chordata > Actinopteri > Salmoniformes > Salmonidae > Coregonus > Coregonus suidteri. Next base: position 76,952,420 of record CM072221.1, read on the forward strand.
GCACCGCAACCGCAGATGAAAGACCAAGGCCCAACTCCAGCAGTAGAGAGGCCAAAGAGGAAGCCCTGGGGTGTAGCTCTAGTGCGCCTTGTTGGGCCCGAACGATTCAGTAGCTTGTCTAAATTGTGTGGAACAATTGCCTGGGTTCGAAGAGCTGCAGAATCCTGGCTGAGGACAAGCTACCAAGCCTCGAGCTCAGCAAAGTGGGAGGTGGGGGGCCCCAGGCTGTCTGTGGGAGAGAGAACGGCGGCTTTCCAAGACCTAGCCCTTGCGGCCCAAGACGGCGTGAACTTTCAGGATACGACCTTAAACCGCCTTGTTGTGATTAAAGATGACAACAATGGACTCTTACTTTGTGATGGTAGAGTCCAGTCTTGGAATGAAGACGGAACCGCTGTACCTTTAATCCCGTTCCGGTCGTGGCTGGGGGCCTTGCTTGCGAGGGAAGCTCACGAAGCGAATCACGAAGGGGTGGTTGCCACACTGCTGCACACTAAAAGAAAGGCCAGGGTTGTGCAAGGTCGGAGGACAGTGAAGAAGGTGGTCAGCAGGTGCATCACTTGCAAGAAGCAAAGAGCCCGGCTGTGCCAGCAAGTGATGAGCGCTCTTCCTCAGGAACGTACCAGTAGAGCGAACCCATTCGAGTATACTACACTAGACCTCTTTGGACCCTTTGAAGTGAGGGATGCTGTTAAGAAAATAACCAAGAAAAAGGTCTGGGGAGTCATGTATTGCTGCATGACTTCCAGAGCCGTCCATGCTGATCTCGTCGACGACCAGTCTTCTGAGAGCTTTCTTCAGGCCTACTCCCGGTTCACTGCTCTGAGGGGGCATCCCAAAAAGCTATGGTCAGACAGAGGCACAAACTTTGTGGGCGCCAGGCCTGCTCTGAGAGAGCTACAGAAGCACCTGGCCTGTTTGCAGAAGGCATCCGTTGAAGACAAGGCTGCCAGATATAGCACAGAGTGGCAATGGGACTTTTATCCTGCAGACTCGCCACACAGGAATGGAGCAGCAGAGGCAGCTGTCAAGCTCCTTAAAAGAGGTCTTAACAGTCTTGGCGGAACAACTGGCTGCTACATCTGGGGGGAGTTCCAGACACTTCTCTACTCTGCAGCCAACTTGACTAATGAGCGACCCATCGACGCCAGGGCACAAGAACAAGAGGACTCAGTGTAGTACTTGACCCCCAACTCACTTATCCTGGGGCGCACTGGACAGGGAGGAGACATACACGGAATCGACATGGAAACCCACTCTTGGCGCAGACTGAGGGCTGTCCAGGCTTGAGTCGACAGGTTCTGGAAGAAATGGAGTGAACTGGCAGGACCAAACGTGTTCATACGACACAAGTGGCACCGAGCAGAGAGAAGTATCAAGGTTGGAGACATAGTCTGGATTGCAGACCAGAACGCTCTAAGGGGGCAGTTCCGGCTCGGCCGGGTTGCTACAACATATCCAGACGAGAAGGGGGTTGTCCGGGATGCGGACATAACAACCTGCATGGGTCTTCCTGCTCCCATGGTTCCCAGGGCCCGGAGAAAGGACTCTACCATGCACACGACAATCGTAATTCGCAGGGATGTGAGGAGGTTGGTGATCTTGATTCCTGCTGAAGACCAAGAGGAGGTAAGATAAGTCCTCGTCATGGGTACCCAAAGACTGTGACTCTGTGTTCTTTGCTTAGCTAGCGGGTAACCCTGGGAGGCAACTGAGTGCTTCAAGGGCAAACCTACACTCAGTAGGAGGAAAGGTGGTGGAGCCTACCTCCTTAGGTAATACATATTTGTTTGTAAATGCCTACAAAGACTGGACTTTAGTTTGAAATTCTCACTGAGAGACTCAAGAGACTGTGCCCTCCTTGGATCTTCGATCAGTCGGCCAAGTGGGAGGTGTTAAGACTTCTAGCTCACTCAGGAAAATAAAAAATTAAATAAAAATAAAACAAATATATAAATAGATAAAAGAGAAGCAAATGGGTCTGATGTGTTCAATTAAATGGGGAACGAGTGATTTCTTTAAGTTTCTTAGATGCTCGGATATGTTACGTTATGTGCGCATGCGCAGCTTCACTAGAGACTTAAATTATGGCACCTGGTAATCATTTCACGACAGACAATCATCAGGAGCACACAGCCCGTTGGTATGTAACTGCGAACTACTCACAGTCTAGCATTAATGTTTAAGTCACTTATATGTTTGAGCACTGAACGTTTACCTCACTGTGTCGGTGTTAGTTGGCCGAGAGTAACTTGTAGCTCGCTGGGTGCGGTAGCTCAGCGACCCAGATGCTGTATAGCATTAGGCTATCATTATCAGCCATTTGCCTTGTGCTGATTGTTTGGAGCACTCTGCTGGTTTCTGGTGGCGGTGGTGATAGCGGTGGTTTGGTTCGGTGATCCATAGTGGAGCGCCGCGTTGTGTTGCGTTTGTGCGTGTGTGGGTCCTATGGACGAGGCATGTGGTGGCATGGGTTCTGTGTCCTGTGGCAGCGTCCGTGGCAACGGCGGAGTCGCTGTGCGCATGCTCCTCTGGCGCTAGGCATTCTGGGTGATGTAGTCAATGCTGTTTTAAGCCAGATTTGCCACATTTTTGATGGTGTTGTAGGCTTATTTGATTTTCAAATTTACATTATTATTATATTATATATTTGAATAATATATTGTCATTATTTGTTTGTTGTAATTCAGGTTTATGACCTGTGGTCATTTGATTTAAAATAAAATTAAGGACAAAACACGAGTCATGACATTGTGTGCTTCCTGGTGAGCCTTTTCGGAGGGGTAAATAACGAAAAATCCGAACAATAGCCGTATCTTCCCTGGTGTCAATAACCAGTGTTATTTGTCTCTCTATAGCCTTATCTTCCCTGGTGTCAATAACCAGTGTGTTTTGTCTCTCTATAGCCTTATCTTCCCTGGTGTCAATAACCAGTGTTATTTGTCTCTCTATAGCCTTATCTTCCCTGGTGTCAATAACCAGTGTGTTTTGTCTCTCTATGGCCTCATCTTCCCTGGTGTCAATAACCAGTGTGTTTTGTCTCCACATAGCCTCATCTTCCCTGGTGTCAATAACCAGTGTGTTTTGTCTCTCTATAGCCTTATCTTCCCTGGTATCAATAACCAGTGTGTTTTGTCTGTCGATAGCCTCATCTTCCCTGGTGTCAATAACCAGCGTGTTTTGTCTCTCTATAGCCTTATATCTTCCTTGGCGTCAATAACCAGTGTGTTTTGTCTCACATAGCCTCATCTTCCCTGGTGTCAATAACCAGTGTGTTTTGTCTCTCTATAGCCTAATTAATTATAATTAATTAATCTTCCCTGGTATCAATAACCAGTGTGTTTTGTCTGTCGATAGCCTCATCTTCCCTGGTGTCAATAACAAGTGTGTTTTGTCTCTCTATAGCCTTATCTTCTCTCGGTGTCAATAACCAGTGTGTTTTGTCTCTCTATAGCCTCATCTTCCCTGGTGTCAATAACCAGTGTGTTTTGTCTCTCTATATCCTTATCTTCCCTGGTGTCAATAACCAGTGTGTTTTGTCTCCACATAGCCTAATCTTCCCTGCTGTCAATAACCAGTGTGTTTTGTCTCTCTATAGCCTAATCTTCCCTGGTGTCAATAACCAGTGTGTTTTGTCTCCACATAGCCTCATCTTGCCCTGGCGTCAATAACCAGTGTGTTTTGTCTCCACATAGCCTCATCTTCCTGGTGTCAATAACCAGTGTGTTTTGTCTCTCTATAGCCTAATCTTCCCTGGTTTCAATAACCAGTGTGTTTTGTCTCTCTATGTCCTTATCTTCCCTGGTGTCAATAACCAGTGTGTTTTGTCTCCACATAGCCTAATCTTCCCTGGTGTCAATAACCAGTGTGTTTTGTCTCCACATAGCCTCATCTTGCCTGGCGTCAATAACCAGTGTGTTTTGTCTCCACATAGCCTCATCTTCCCTGGTGTCAATAACCAGTGTGTTTTGTCTCTCTATAGCATTTTCTTCACTGGTGTCAATAACCAGTGTGTTTTGTCTCCACATAGCCTAATCTTCCCTGGAGTCAAAAACCAGTGTGATTTATCTCCACATAGCCTTATCTTCCCTATTGTCAATAACCAGTGTGTTTTGTCTCCACATAGCCTCATCTTCCCTGGTGTCAATAACCAGTGTGTTTTGTCTCTCTATAGCCTTATCTTCCCTGGTGTCAATAACCAGTGTGTTTTGTCTCTCTATAGCCTCATCTTCCCTGGTGTCAATAACCAGTGTGTTTTGTCTCTCTATAGCCTTATCTTCCCTGGTATCAATAATCAGTATGTTTTGTCTGTCGATAGCCTCATCTTCCCTGGGGTTCAATAACCAGTGGGTGTTTTGTCTCTCTATAGCCTTATCTTCCCTGGTGTCAATAACCAGTGTGTTTTGTTTGTCCACATAGCCTCATCTTCCCTGGTTCAATAACCAGTGTGTTTTTGTCTCCACAAGCCTCATTTCCCTGGTGTAAATAACCAGTGTGTTTTGTCTCTCTCTATAGCCTTATCTCTTTCCCTGGTATCAATAATCAGTATGTTTTGTCTGTCGATAGCCTCATTTTTCCCTGGTTCAATAACCAGTGTTTTTGTCTCCACATAGCCTCATTTCCCTAGTGTCAATAACCAGTGTGTTTGTCTCCACATAGGCCTAATCTTCCCTAGTGTCAATAACCAGTGTGTTTTGTCTCTCTATAGCCTTATCTTCCCTGGTGTCAATAACCAGTGTGTTTTGTCTCTCTATAGCCTTATCTTCCCTGGTGTCAATAACCAGTGTGTTTTTGTCTCCACATAGCCTCATCTTCCCTGTGTGTCAATAACAAGTGTGTTTTGTCTCCACATAGCCTAATCTTCCCTGGTATCAATAACCAGTGTGTTTTGTCTCTCTATAGCCTCATCTTCCCTGGTGTCAATATCCAGTTTGATTTGTCTCTCTATAGCCTTATCTTCCCTGGTGTCCGCATCACATCTGACAATCCACTTCACTGAGTTTCCTGGAAGGTTTGGGCCCCGCACAGCTAGCGGTAGACAGACACTTGCCACGCCACCAATGGGTTAAGCACCTTGACTCTTTCCCCTTTTTATGACTCCTCCTAGAAATCACTCCTCCCCCTTTGCCATAACCCTTCCTCCTTTTTATGACACCTCCTACTTGTTATGATGGTTCCCTGCAGGTGACATCCAGATGGATCTTTAGGGTAGTGTTTGGTTTAGAATATTTAATATATATTTTCTCTGCAGATGACATCCTTATGGGATGGTTAAGGTGGAGGTTGCGGTTATAACACTAATATATATATTCTCTGCAGGTGATATCCAGATGGGATGTTATGGTAGTGTTCTGGTTAGAATATTAATACACTACATGACCAAAAAGCATGTGGACACCTGCTCATTTAACATCTCATTCCAAAATCATGGCTTTTTTAATATGGAGTTGGTCCCCCCTTTGCTGCTATAACAGCCTCCACTCTTCTTGGAAGGCTTTCCACTAGATGTTGGAACATTGCTGCGGGGACTTGCTTGCTTCCATTCATTCACAGAGCATTAGTGAGGTCGGGCACTGATGTTGGTGATTAGGGCTTTGCTTGCAGTTGGCGTTCCAATTCATCCCAAAGGTGTTGGATGGGGGTTGAGGGTCCGGGCTCTGTGCAGGCCAGTCAAGTTCTTCCACACCGATCTCGTCAAACCATTGCTGTATGGACCTCACCTTTAGTGTACGGGGGCATTGTCATGCTGAAAGACCATAATTCCTCCTCCACCAAAAAATACAGTTGGCACTATGCATTCGGGCACGTAGCATTCTCCTGGCATCTGCCAAACCCAGATTTGTTTAGACTGCTCCAGAGTCCAATGGCGGCGAGCTTTACACCAATCCAGCCTACGCTTGGCATTGCGATCTCTAGGGCTTGTGTGCGGCTGCTCAGCCATGGAAACCCATTTCATGAAGCTTCCGACTAACAGTTTTTGTGCTGACGTTACTTCCAGAGGCAGTTTGGAACTCAGTAGTGAGTGTTGCAACCGAGGACAGATTATTTTAAAGTGATAAGCGCTTCAGCACTTGGCTGTCCCGTTCTGTGAGCGTCTGTGGCCTACACTTCACGGCTGAGTCGATGTTGCTTCTAGAGTTTCCAGGAGGAGTGATAACAGCACTCACAATAACAGCACTTACAGTTGACCAGGGCAGCTCTAGCAGGGCAGGAATTTGACGCACTGACTTGTTGGAAAGGTGGCATCCTATGACGATGCCAAGTTGAAAAGTCACTGAGCTGTTTAGTAAGGCCATTATACTGCCATTGATTGTCTATGGAGATTACATGGCTGTGTGCTGCTCGGTTTTATACACCTGTCAGCAACGGGTGTGGCTGAATAACTGAATCCACTAATATGAAGGGGTGTCCACATACTTTTGTAATATATAGTGTATGTTCTCTGCAGGAACATCCAGATGGGATGGTAAGGGTTGGGGTTAGTTAAATAATACAGTTGAAGTCGGAAGTTTACACTTAGGTTGGAGTCATTAAAACTTGTTTTTTTTCAATCACTCCACAAATTTCTTGTTAACAAACTATCATTTTTTTGGCAAGTCGGTTAGGACATCTATTTTGTGCATTTTTCCAACAATTGTTTACATACAGATTATTTCACTTATAATTCACTGAATCACAATTCCCAGTGGGTCAGAAATGTACATACACTAAGTTGACTGTGCCTTTAAACATGGCTTGGAAAAATTCCAGGAAATGATGTCATATGGCTTTAGAAGTTTCTGATAGGCTAATTGACATCATTTGAGTCAATTGGTAGGTGTACCTGTGGATGTATTTCAAGGCCTACCTTCAAACTCAGTGCCTCTTTGCTTGACATCATGGGAAAATCTAAAGAAATCAGCCAAGACCTCAGAAAAAACTTGTAGACCTCCATAAATCTGGTTCATCCATGGGAGCAATTTTCAAATGCCTGAAGGTACCACGTTCATCTATACAAAACAATAGTACGCAAGTATAAACACCATGGGACCACGCAGCCATCATACCGCTCAGGAAGGAGACGCGTTCTGTCTCCTAGAGATGAACGTCCTTTGGTGCGAAAAGTGCAAATCAATCCCAGAAACAACAGCAAAAGGACCTTGTGAAGATGCTGGAGGAAACAGGTACAAAGTATCTATATCCACAGTAAAACGAGTCCTATATCAACATAACCTGAAAGGCCAATCAGCAAGGAAGAAGCCCACTTCTCCAAAACCGCCATAAAAAAGTCAGCAGCTGTACACGGGACAAAGATCATACTTTTTGGAAGTCTACATACCCCTTATCCAAATACATTTAAACTCAGTATTTCACAATTCCTGACATTTAATCCTAGTAAAAATTCCCTGTCTTAGGTCAGTTAGAATCACCACTTTATTTTAAGAATGTGAAATGTCAGAATAATAGTAGAGAGAATGATTTTATTTTTCAGCTTTTCTTTCTTTCATCACATTCCCAGTGGGGTCAGAAGTTTACATACACTCAATTGATTTGGTAGCATTTCCCTTTAAATTGGGTCAAACGTTTCGGGTAGCCTTCCACAAGCTTCCCACAATAAGTTGGGTGAATTTTTGGTCCATTCCTCCTGACAGAGCTGGTGTAACTGAGTCAGGTTTGTAGGATTCCTTGCTCGCACACGCTTTTTTCAGTTCTGCCCACACATTTTCAATAAGATTGAGGTCAGGGCTTTGTGATGGCCACTCCAATACCTTGACTTTGTTGTCCTTAAGCCATTTTGCCACAACTTTGGAAGTATGCTTGGGGTCATTGTCCATTTGGAAGACCCATTTGCAACCAAGCTTTAACTTCCTGACTGATGTCTTGAGATGTTGCTTCAATATATTCACATAATTTTCCTTCCTCATGATGCCATCTATTTTGTGAAGTGCACCAGTCCCTCCTGCAGCAAAAGCACCCCCACAGCATGATGCTGCCACCCCCGTGCTTCACAGTTGGGATGGTGTTCTTCGGCTTGCAAGCATCCCCCTTTTTCCTCTAAACATAAATATGGTCAATATGGCCAAACCGTTCTATTTTTGTTTCACCAGACCAGAGGACAGTTCACCAAAAAGTATGATCTTTGTCCCCATGTACAGTTGCAAACCGTAGTCTGGCTTTTTTATGGGCAGTTTTGGGAGCAGTAGCTTCTTCCTTGCTGAGTGGCCATTCAGGTTATGTCGATATAGGACTCGTTTTTACTGTGGATATAGATACTTTTGTACCTGTTTCCTCCAGCATCTTCACAAGGTCCTTTGCTGTTGTTCTGGGATTGATTTGCACTTACGCACCAAAGGACGTTCATCTCTAGGAGACAGAACGCGTCTCCTTCCTGAGCGGTATGATGGCTGCGTGGTCCCATGGTGTTTATACTTGCGTACTATTGTTTATATAGATGAACGTGGTACCTTCAGGCGTTTGGAAATTGCTACCAAGGATGAACCAGACTTGTGGAGGTCTACAATGTTTTTTCGGAGGTCTGGCTGATTTCTTTTGATTTTCCCATGATGTCAAGCAAGAGGCACTGAGTTTGAAGGTAGGCCTTGAAATACATCCACAGTACACCTCCAATTGACTCAAAATGATGTCAATTAGCCTATCAGAAGCTTCTAAAGCCATGACATTTTCTGGAATTTTCCAAGCTGTTTAAAGGCACAGTCAACTTAGTGTATGTACACTTCTGACCCACTGGAATTGTGATAAAGTGAATTATAAGTGAAATAATCTGTCTGTAAACAATTGTTGGAAAAAATTACTTGTGTCATGCACAAAAACAGATGTCCTAACCAACTTGCCAAAAACTATAGTTTGTTAACAAGAAATTTGTGGAGTGGTTGAAAAATGAGTTTTAATGACTCCAACCTAAGTGTATGTAAACTTCCGACTTCAACTGTAGTTGAAGTTTAGCGTTTAGTGCATGATTTGTCCCAAGTACAATGCTTTTAGTTTTTGAAATATTTAGGACTAACTTGTTCCTTGCTACCCATTCTGAAACTAACTGCAGCTATTTTGTCAAGTGTTGCAGTCATTTTAAGTTGCTGTAGTAGCTGACATATAGTGTTGAGTTATCCACATACATAGACACACTGGCTTTACTCAAAGCCAGTGGCATGTCGTTAGTAAAGATTGAAAAAAGTAAGGGGCCTAAACAGCTACCCTGGGAATTCCTGAAACTACCTGGATTATGTTTATGGGCACCTGAGTGGCGCGGTGGTCTAAGGCACTGCATCTCAGTGCTTGAGGCATCACTAACAGACCCCCTTGTTCGATTCCAAGCTGTATCACAACCGGCCATGATTGGGAGTCCCATAGGGCGGCGCACAATTGGCCCAGCGTCGTCCGGGTTTGGCCGGTGTAGGCCATCATTGTAAATAAGAATTTGTTCTTAACTGACTTGCCTAGTTAATTAAAGGTTAAAAAAAAGTTTTACAAAAATAATGTTTGAGAGGCTTCCATTAAAGAACACCCTCTGCGTTCTGTTAGACAAGTAACTCTTTATCCACATTATGGCAGGGGGTGTAAAGCCATAACACATGTTTTTCCAGCTGCAGACAATTATGGATAATGTCAAAAGCTGCACTGAAGTCTAACAAGACAGTCTCCACAATCATTTTATCATCAATTTCTCTCAGCCAATCATCAGTCATTTGTGTAAGTGCTGTGCTTGTTGAGTGTCCTTCCCTATAAGCGTGCTGAAAGTCTGTGTCAATTTGTTTACTGTTGAAATAGCATTGTATATGGTTGTAATGATGTCAGGTCATAGTATTGTGAGGATCGAGGTAGAGTTACGAGATAATTGGTTTGGGGCCATGAAGTCTACATTCCTTATGTCAAAGTAGATTAGTGATGTTTAGGGTAGTGTGATTGATGGACAGGATATAATGACCTGGGGCAAAGGGTAATAACAACAGAGATGGTTGATGGTTTCCAGATGTAGGTGAAAGGAGGAGAACCAAGGTACATAATGGAGAGTGAATCTTTTGTTCGATAGTTGGAAACAGCAAACGGCAAAGCTCTGTCCATTGTTGTCTCTAACCCCGTACCGATTAATACAACTTTGCATTAAACTTTCTACAAAGTGTCTAACTATATTCTTACATCATTGGCATAATGAAACACCGCAGAAACACTCAGCCAAAACCACTGGTCAAAATCAAATCAAAAGTCACAGTCAGTATACTAAGTGTGGCCACCAGCTGCCCCATCGGCTAGTATTGCCAAGTAAAGGGGGCATCTATATGTTTCAATGATGAAGCACCAGATTTGCCAGTTTGGCTTCCCTCCAGATGTTAGGGCACACTCTTCCACCAATGCACCCTGCAAGTTCACAGACATTTCTGGGGGAAAAGTGCCCTAGGCCCTCACCCTCCGATCAACAGGTAATTTTTCTATCAATGGAATTGAGACCCCGGTGGCTCTTCACTGGCCATGGTACGAACACTGAGTTTTTCCTGTCTTGCAGGATATCACTTTACAGAATAGAGCATGTACAAGTTGGTTATTGTCATGCTGGAGGGCAGATCCGCTATGACACTGCAGAAGGTAACGTTAGAGGGAGGCATGTCATTTCTTCCCTGCTAATCTCGCACAGCGTGGAGTAATTGCTGCCAATGACAATACAAGCTCAGTTCCGTACTGATTGCTGTGACACAATGAAATGTGGAGCATGACGGACCCCCACCTCCAATCGATAACGCTACAGAGTCACAGGCCTTCGGTTGTAATGTTCATTCCTTCGACGATAGAACGCGAATCCGACAATCACCCCTGGTGATGAGGACAAAAACGCGATCGTCAGGCTTGAAGTTAGCATATAATTTGCCAGTCTCTGTCTGGTCCAGCGACGGTGGTAGGGTTTGTCCATAGGGACGTTTTGGGTGCCAGTATGTCTGGTGAGGACATGCCAGTAAAACAGGCATACAAAGCTAATCAGTCAGCTCTCTCAGCCTGATGTGGACTAGTCTGTGCAATGTATGGAGGATTTGTGCTTCCTGGGGTAACTCAGGCAGTTGTCGAATGCCATCCTGGACAATGTCCAGCAGCGTTAGATGTTCGGACTGTACCGATCAGTGTGCAGGTATTTGTATACACATGGTCTGCCACTGCTGAGGAGGATCAGCTGTACGTCCTGTCTCACTGAGCGCTGTCTTAGGCGGTCTCACGTAGGACATTGCTGAATTTAGGGGGCCCTTGGCCACATCTCAAAGTCCTCACGCCTCCTTCAGCAGCATGCTTAAGGCACATCAGCTGCAGATGAGCAGGGACCATGGGCCCATCTCCTCTTTGGTGGTTTTCAGAGTCAGTAGAAAGTTTCTTCATTAGATGTTACTAAGTTTTTCCACCAAGGCTGTGAAATTAATGGCAGGACACGTCTGGGGGTAATGCTTGTAGGGTCTTACACGACGGTTCAAACAGGCTGCAAGGGACGTGCTAATTGATTGAGATCCGTTCACTGAACAAGCATGGGAGAACAGTGTTTAAAACCCCCCCTTACAATGAAGATCTGTGAAGTTATTTGATTTTTACAAATGATCTTCGGAAAGAAAGGTTCCTGAAAACGGGGGTTTCAGGATTTTGCTGCAGGTTTAGAACCAAACATGGTGAGGAAGATTCTTCAAAATAACGCACAGCTTTGAGATTGCCTTCAAGACAATAGGGCACCCTTTGCCTTGATGGTTGATGACCAGCTTTGCCACACCATGGACGGACACTATCCACCTCAATCGATCCGCTTCATGAGGACAGTCCTCCTTGGTAATGCATTTCAATTAACTTCGCATTGTTAATTTGTGGAAATAAGCTTCCTCCTTAATGTGAACAAAAGCGCAAATCAGTTTGTGGACAGTGCACTTTTAGGTAGGGGTGTCTGTATCCCAGAAATACCCTGGTTTGTGACCATAAAAGACATTGGTTGCCAGTGATGTATGGCAAGGAAATGCCTCCAAATAAGAAAGACCAGCCGACAGGGGTCATCATTAATTAAGACATGAAGGTCAGTCAATCAGAGCAATGATCAAGAACTTGAAAGTTCCTGGTGAAATCAGCAGTCGCCAAAAACCATCCAAGCGCTTATGATGAAACTGTGCTCTCGATGTACACCGTCTGTTGCAGTTGGTTGTTAACACAGTACCTCTGCCCTGCAAGGAGGATAAGTTTTTAGAGTGAATTGCACCTCAGATTGCCAGCCCACAATTAATGCTTCACAGATTTCAGTAACAAACCACATGGTCAACATCAACGTGCAGAGGAGGATCTGCAGTGAATCAAGGCCTTCATGGTGAATTGCGCAAAGGAAAACCCTACTAAAGGACACCAATAAGAAGAAGAGACTTGCTTGGGCAAGAAACATGAGCAACTGGAACATCTATAGTCGGTAGAAATCTGGCTTTAGTGTCCTGAGTTTCCATAACTGTGAACGTTAATTGGGTCCAACCGGTCTGTAAGTGTAGTGAGATTACAGAGTAGGTCCACAGGTGCCATGATCTATTGCATTGTGTGGTGCCACCGTGAAGCTGTAGGAGGAAGGTGATGGTAGTGGGGTACTTGCACTGGTGATCAGTGTCAATGATTTGATTTTCGGAATTCAAGGCAATTTAACCAGCATGGCTGACCAAGGGTGTTTCTGCAGCGACGAGTACGCCAAAAATAAAAGCGTTGGGCTTAGTGGGGACTATCATTTGTTTTTCAACAGGACACAATGACCAACACACCTCCAGGCTGATGTAAAGGGCTATTCTACCAAGAAGGAGAGTGATGGGTGCTGCACAGATGAGGCTGTACTCCACTTGAATCCACCGGACCTCAACCATTGAGATAGGTTTGGGAGAGTTGGACCGCAGAGTGAAAGAAATGAGGGCCAACAAATGCTTGTGACAAGGTAGGGGTTGTGTACAAAGATACCCTATTTGGTAAAAGACCAAGTCCATTTTTATGGCAAGAACATCTCAAATAAGCAAAGAGAAACGACAGTCCATATTACTTAAGACATGAAGGTCAGTCAATCCAGAAAATGTCAAGAACTTTGAAAGTTTCTTGAATGCAGTCGCAAAAAACCCTCAAGCGCTATGATGAAACTGGCTCTCATGAGGACCACCACAGGAAAGGAATACCCAGTTACCTCGTGCAGAGGATAATTTTCATTAGAGGAATTGCACCTCAGATTCGCCCAAATTAATTTTCACAGAGTTCAAGTAAAAAACACATCTCAACATCAACTGTTCAAGGGGAGATGCGTGAATCAGGCCTTCTGTTAATTGCTGCAAAAAACCTACAAAGGACACCATAAGAAGAAGGACTTGTTTGGGCCCAAAAAAACATAGAATGACTTATATCGGGGAAAACGGGCCCTTTGGTCTGATGATCCAAAGAATTTTTTTGGTTCCAACCTGTGTCTTTGTGAACCGAGTGGGAAAAGGGTTTATCTCTGCGTGGGGTTCCCACTAAAGCTGTGGGAAAAGTGTGATGGTGGGGGGGTACTTTGCGGTGACGTGAAATGATTTATTTAGAATTAAAGGCATTTTAACCACATGGCTCCCACAGCTTCGCAGCGATAGCCCCCATCTGGTTTTTGGGCTTAGTGGGATATTTTGTTTTTAACAGGCAATGACCCAACACACCCCGGGCTGTGAAAGGGCTTTTCCCCAAGAAGGAGGTGATGGAGTGCGACAGATCCCCGGGCCCCCACAATCACCTACCTCAACCCAATTGGGGGTTTTGGGATGAGTTGGACCCAGAGTGAAAAAAATGGGGCCCAAAAAATCCCTAGATATGTGGGAAACTCCTTAAAGACTTTTGAAAAGCTTCCAGGTGACTTGTAGAGAATCCCCAAGAGTGTCAAAGTGCATAAAGGGAAAAAGGGTGGCTACTTTGAGAATCTATTATAAAAATTTTTTGTTTTGTTCCCCTTTTTGATTACAAATGTTTCCCAATTTTTATTTAAATTTTTGAGTCTGCACTTTTATTCTACAGTAAAAATAGAAAAATTAAAAAAAACCCTTCTTTAGAGGTGTGTCCAATTTTGAGGGTAGTATTTTTTCGGGTGAATCCAGATGGGATGGTGTCGGGGAAAGAACGTCGGGAGGGGAGGTCATGGGGGGGGGCCAGAATTTGTGGTAAACAAGGAAACAAGCAGCTCCGGTGAAATGATATTTTATATGTTATTATATTTTTATCATTTATCAAAAAACCCCGGGAAAAGGGAAATTTGGTCCGAGGACATTGTCACTTTTTTTTCAAAAATGGTGGTTGAAATTTTACTTTTTGCCCCCTCTGCTTTTTCTCAAACCCCCCATGTGAAAGATACAAGGACAACGGGAAAGCATAGTCAAGAAGAAAAAACCCGACGGCGAAAAAAACTTGGATCCCCTCAGAAGGGAAGGTTTTACAGATAACACACTCCAGAAGGAGAAGGGTTACAGGTAACACACTCCAGAAGGGAAGGTTTACAGGTAACCACCACTCCAGAAGGGAAGGTTTTACAGGTAACACACTCCAGGACTGGAAGGTTTTACAGGTACACCAACTCCAGGAAGGGAAGGTTTTACAGGTTAACACACTCCAGAAGGGAAGGTTATACAGGTAACACACTCCAGAAGGGGAAGGTTTACCGGTAATACACTCCAGAAGAAGGAAGGTTTTTAAGTATAACACACTCCAGAACGGGAAGGTTTACAGTAATACACTCCAGAAGGGAAGGTTTTACCAGTGTAACAACATCCATGAAGAAGGGAAGGTTTTTACAGGTAACACACTCCAGAAGGAAGGTGATACAGGTAAACACACTCCAGGAATGGAACGGTTGTTAAGGTAACACCACTCCAGGAAGGGAAGGTTTGTACAGGTAACCACACCCTTAATACACTCTATTTTTTACATATTCCAATCTATTTACCATTCAATAGGTAACCTATTATAGGTCTATTTGAGTCTATTATGGTTTAGAGATGAGTAACACTGATCTGCATTTCTCTTCTCCAGATTATCCTGTGGGGAGTCTATCGGTCAGTGTTAGTATCTATGGTCAGTGTAAGCTATGGTCAGTGTTTAGATCTATGGTCAGTGTTAGGTCTATGGTCAGTGTTAGTCTATGGTCAGTGTCTAGTTTTAGGGCGGCGGGTAGGTTGAAGATTACACAGGTTAGGACAAGCTACTAATGTCCATGAAGGAAGACTTGAGAAAGTTCAACCTGGCATCATGCGGAGACCAGGGCCGTTGCTACCTAGCATAGATGTTCCCATTATATAGAAATAAATATCCATACATTTATGCAAAGCAGGTATGGGATATTAGAATCCTCTTGTGTTGTAACCATTGCTCCCCAACCTAGGGTTGAGGGTTGTTAGGTACTATTTACAGAGTTAGTATGTAATACCTGTGTTCTGTTCTCCAGCTAATCGTAGTGGGTGGGACTAAATGGAACGCATCGGACACACAAATAGCCTTCATGGGAAGCTGCTCAGATACTTTTAGATTGATTTAGACTGATCCAACATGGTGATGGTTGGTTCAAACTGTCCCTCCCACCTCATTGGTCTGGATCCGACCTGGGCCACCTTAAACTAGCAAAGAAGAGCAATAGCAGAACAAGCTGCAAATGCAGCAAAAATTGTTTTTTTTTTTTTTTTTTTAAGGGACAGCTTAGCATCGTTATTGAAATCAACAACAGGAGGTAAGGCTGGCCAGGGCCCACGCCCCTCTTGGGCCCATAGCCGTGGTTACCCTGGTAAACACTGCATGGCTTGATGTTTCTGAGGACCATGAAAGGGAGGAGGGTGGATTCTGGAGCAGGCTTCAAACAAGGTTGCCCCCTGCGGGGGGGGACTGGCCACTCGAACTGCAACATGGGTCAGGTAAAACCCTAACGCTGACCCCCCCGGGTTCGAACGGCCCCTCCCAGGGGAGGACCAGAACACGCACATGAAGCTGCGGCAGGGAAAAGGCAAAAGAGAAGACGTGGAAAGAAGTCAGTCAGTGGTACTAGATTCTAACTCTCTGTAAATCCATAATGAGCGGGAAAAAGAAGAGGTTAAGTGAACTGAGAACTAATCATGAGCTGGGTTAGAGTGAGAGGGAGGGTGAGGGCTAGGGTTAGAGTGAGGAGTTCAGAGTGAGGGTTAGAGTGAGGCGTTAGGGTGTTAGGGTTAGATGTGAGGGTTAGAGTGAGGTTTAATGGCGTTAGAGTGTGAGTGAGTGAGGGTTAGGGTTAGAGGTTTAGAGTGAGAGTTAGGGTTAGGGGATAGAGTGGGGGAGAGTGAGGGTTAGGGTTAGGGTTAGAGTTGAGAGTGAGGGTGTTAGGGTTATGGGTAGGTGTACAGAAGCCCTGGTTTGTTCTTTTTCAGGATCCTTATTTTTCCTTGGATGTCCTGCTGTGTTATCCCACTATGTTGCTTTTGGTTAATTCCCATCCACTGCGAGAGCGGGTAGATGGTGAAAAATCGTTGACAAAGGAATGTGGCAACGGACTACACTGTAAACCACTAACCCTAACCCTAACCCTAACCCAAACCCTAACCCTAACCCAAGTGGACGACTGCACTTGTAAACCGACTACTAACTGTAAACTAACCCAAAGGCAGTGGACGACTACACCCTAAAACCCTAACCGAAAAGGCATTGGACGGACTCACACTGTAAAACCCCTTAACCCTTAACCCTAACCCAAAAGGCATGTGGACGACTACTACTGTAAAACCCTAACCCTAAAACCCTCAACCCTAAACCAAAAGGCAATAGTGGACGACTACACTGTAAAACCCTAACCCTAACCCTCACCCTAACCTCTAACCCAAAGGCATGTGGCACGGACTACACTGGTAAAACCCCCTACCCCTAACCCTAACCCTAAACCCAAACCCTAAACCCTTAACACTAACCCTAACCCTAACCCAAAAGGAATGTGGACGAACTACACTGTAGACACCTAACCATAACCCTACCCTTAACCCAAAAAGGGCATGTGGAAACGATCTACGATGTAAAACACTAACCCTAACCCTAACCACCTAACCACAAACCCTAAAACCCGAACCCTAACCCAAAGGCATGTTGGACGACTACACTGTAAACCCCTAACCCTAAACCCCTCTACCCTAACCCTAACCCAAAGGCATGTGGACGACTTACACGTTAAACCCTAACACTTAAACCCTAAACCCTAACCCCAAAGGCATGTCGGAACGACTCCACTGTTAAACCTAAACCCTAACCATAACCCTAACCCAATAAGCATCGTTGGACGACACTACACTGTAAAACCCTAACCCTAACCCTAACCCAAAACCCAACCCTACCCTAACCCCTACCCTAACCCCTAAACCCTACCCCAACCCTAACCCTTAACCCATAAGGCATTGTGGATCGACCTACACTGTAAACCCTAACCCAAAAACCCTAACCCTAACCCAAAAGGCAGTGTGGGACGGAATACACTGTAACCCCAACCCCTAACCCTTAACCCTAAACCTTAACCCCTAAACCTAACCCAAAGGCATGTGGACGACTACACTGTTAAACCCTAACCCTAACCCTAACCCAACCCAAACCCAAAGGCATGGGAACGGACTACTACTGTAAACCCTAACCTAACCCTAACCCTAACCCTAACCCTAACCCAAAAGGCATGTGGACGAACTACACTGTACACCCTAAACCTAACCCTAACCTAACCCTAACCCAAAGGCATGTGATCGAACTACACTGTAAAACCCTAACCCTAACCCTAACCCTAACCCAGAAGGCATGTGGACGAATACACTGTAAACCCTAACCCTAACCTAACCCTAACCAAAGGCATGTGGGACGGACTACACTGTAACCCTAACCCTAACCCTAACCCTAACCCTAACCCAAAGGCATGTGGACGACCTACACTGTAAACCCTAACCCTAACCCTAACCCAAAGGCATGTGGACGACTACACTGGTAAACCCTAACCCCTAACCCTAACCCTAACCTAAACCTAAACCCTAACCCTAACCTAACCCTAACCCTAACCCTAAACCCTAACCTAACCCTAACCCGACTACACTGTAAAACCCTATGGTAATTTCAGAGTGACATAAACATAATAGTTGAGATAAATCTACTGAAATATTTGGAGTACCTGGGCAAACATGTTTGAAGTATATTTTTCTGAGTGCAGAATACTTAAAAGATGTCTTGTCCATTAAACTTGCTTTTACTCCCTACAATAACTTTTAGTTGTAAAAAAAGTTCTGTTTGTACTCAAAACATTAAAGCCATGGCAAACTTGGTTATATCGTGTCACTGTGAATTAAATTGTTAAGGATCCAAACTGTGTAACTTTTGCGCAACTTACTTTCAATTCCAAGTAATAGTACTATATTGTGTATGTTAATATCACTTGATTAATAACTTAAAATAATTCATGTTGTATCAACTGTAATGAATTACTTTAGTTACTCTTATACTTTGGAGTGCATTTCAAACAAATACCGAATCAACGTTTTCAAGTTTGCATAATAAAAATTTTGGGTAAATTATACATAAAACAGTAAAAAAAATTGTGTCACATTTTCGTCCTGTGTAAGTTGATATTTTTTGTTTCGTAACTCAAATTATTGTGGAAAAACCAGCTGCACTCCAAGTTCTATTTCTTTCAGTTAACTACTCCTAAAAGCAAGTCAGCTTTACAACCAGTTT
The DNA here is from genome assembly GCA_036851935.1 of Coregonus suidteri. Taxonomy (NCBI): domain Eukaryota; kingdom Metazoa; phylum Chordata; class Actinopteri; order Salmoniformes; family Salmonidae; genus Coregonus; species Coregonus suidteri. The sequence goes on from CM072221.1 coordinate 76,971,116, forward strand.
TTTCTTAAAAAATAAAATGACATTTTCTTTAAAACATTTACATTTACCTTTACGTCATTTAGCAGAAGCTCTTATCTCCAGAGTGACTTACAAATTGGTGCATTCACCCTATAGCAGTGGGATAAAAACCACCTTACAATTCTTTTTTTTTTGGGGGGGGGGGGGGGGTGGAAGGATTACTTTATCCTATCCCAGGTATTCTTAAAGAGGTAGTTGGGGTTCTCAAATGTCTCCGGAAGGTGGTGAGTGGCCTCCGCTGTCCTGGCATCGTGAGGGAGCTTGTTCCACCATTGGGGTGCCAGAGCAGCGAACAGTTTTGACTGGGCTGAGCGGGAACTATGCTCCGCAGAGGAAGGGGAGCCAGCAGGCCAGAGGTGGATGAACGCAATTGCCCCTCGTTTGGGTGACTACATTTAACAAGATGAAGATTAATGTTGACAATTTAAATTTATTCCTCCATGGACAATTTCCACTCCATTAATAGGGTTTACAAAAACAAAGTGTATACTTGGAAGATTATAAAAAATGTACTTATGCACGCATTGTTTGTAGACAGTGTGTGTGAATGTTGTTTCTCCAATGTATCGCGGTCCACAAACACTACACAGAAAAAAAAAACTCTCCCCACTACAGAATCTCCATGAAGATTCCCTATCCATTTTTCATCCTCTGGGGGACCTCAGGCCATTTTTTCGCATGATGACGTCAGCAATGTGGAGATTTGTGGCCAATGCCTCTAAAGCTTATCTTATCATGCAAGGATTTAGGATGAGGCCAACAATTTCATCACTGATTTGTAAGGTAACTTCACAATGCCAATGTTTCAGTTTTCCCAAACCAGTAACACTTTCAGTTAAACTCTACACCAGCTGAAGTCAGGTTAGTCATTGTATCTCTGTACATGTTAAGACTCCAATAGATTAAAGGCCAATAGTATTGCATGACTTTCTCTATTTCTGTAACCGGTTTGACTAAAAGCACAGGGTCAAATAAAATGCAGGGGCAGACCATTTTTAGTTTGCATTTTGCCTACAAAAACATTTAGTCGTCTTCAGTAAAAAAAAAAAAAAAAAACGATTCTCTCTTCTTTATAGGATAAACATAAATAACATTAACTATTTACAATTGTTTAGCGCCATAAATGTTTTACTATTGGTATTTACAGTTGTTTTTTCAAAGCAAGGACCTTTGGCTCATTCTGTCTCCATCCAAGTTTTAACAACACTTTTTGTATAAATTAAACCCAAACATGTTCTTCATGGCAATTCGGGTATCCATGTTGGAGTGACTAACATTAGCCCGTACAAACATACAAAGTGCATCAGGCCAGCACTGGAATCCTTCATAACCACCTTCTCTTCAAGGGACCACCGTAGACTCTTCCTGGATGGAATGGGCACAGCAGCTACATCTCCATTGTCATCAATGACTGAGATGATGGCTGCTGGTCTCTTGATGGAGTGCTGGTCTCTTGATGGCTGCAGGGTCTTGAGATGTTCCCTCCTGAGAAAGAACATGAAAAAAATATAATTATCATGTCACAATAAACTCTTATGAAGACACACAGGTAAGTTTCTCCCCTCCTTTATTTTGGGTCAACGAATATTTGAACAACCTCACACACAAACACAAACTCACCGTGCATGTTAATCAAACACTCCAGAGTCATCCTCTTGGATTATTGCTGGAAGACATCTGAGGGACAACAGTTCGATCAGAGTTCACATCACGTGGATTGCTACAGAGAAACATTACAAAAAATTAACTATACATCTGTGTAAGAGTATCAATGATCTTAAAATGTAACATTCAATCATCAATTAATTTGCTTTACATTTTGCTTAATGATTTAATTTATACACATGGCTGGTACAAATTCAGAATGGCCAGCTATCATTCGGTCATTTTCTATCCAGTCTTCCCTGCTTCTCTCTGGGTAGGGCTAGCAAGCGTTTCTGTAGTGTTGGTCCAACATGGAATAAAAATAATCACGGAGTGCTGGTTGTGATGCGACTGGTACTCTTTCTGCACATACCTAAAACAAGTACAAAGGCCAATTGAAAACTTTGATTTACGTCCCCCCCCCACCACACACACACACACACACACACACACACACACACAACACACACACACACACAACACACACACACACACACAACACACAACACACACACCTGTCCTGAAGGAATAGTGCACTGGCCATCTGGTCTTGGATGATGCTCTATGGTGGGGCTCAATGGTAACAATCTCGTTTACATCTCATGCAAAGGTCCTCACATGCTGCTGTTGACCAATGATAAGTCAATTTGTCTTGGTCCGTTTCCTCCAACTCCTCCACAAGGACAACCCTCAACCTCTCCAGACGTTCTTCAGTTTCACCTTGTGGGAAGCTGTGGGAGAAAGTTTACTTCTGCTCGTCGAGGCCAACTTATATTTGAATGGGGCGAGTGAGTCGCCATCTGGGCTAACCTTTTTTTACTTCTCTTCCTCCCTGTTAACATTCACTTCTGGACACCCTGACTTGCTGAGTTTGCGGTCTGAAATTGCCCATTTTTGAACACCAAGCTGTCTCTACATCCATCACAGCAAAACTTTTGGAGCCAGACTCTTCCAGGCATGGATGTTTCTGAACTAAAACTTCAGCAGCACTTTAATCTTTTCTCGCTGCAAGGGTACGCCTTGTATTCAAATATTGCTCAGCCATGCCCTCAAGGAATCTTAAGTAAGGCGTTTCCCATGCAGCTCTTTAGCTTCATTGCCTTCCCTGAGAGCAAACTCTCTGGTCGTTGGGAAAGTTGGGAACCACAAAACAGTCTAACTGGCCATGCACTTTCCCTTCGGGGGTGTTAGGTAGCTGTCGGTCTCTTCCACTGTCACTTGTCTCTGCAGAGTTGGGAAGTTGAGCTACAGTCTAAGTCCATTACTCCTAAAATTTGACAGTCCCCATGTTTGTAGTTCATGAATACTGCCTCAGATGCATAGCTGGCCACCAATATCAGGGTCTTCAAACTGGACAAGGACACTGTATGGAATTTCAATTTTTCACGCAGTAAAGCAGTCAGTTGAAGGGACATATCTGGACGACGGGAGTGGTCACCCGTTCAATGCCTCGGTTCTCCTAAGTGGACTCTCAGTCTGAAGAGTTCAGACTTGTCAGCCATATCGCTGTAGGACAGAGGAACCAGACTAACATTGGTTTTACATTTTACATTTACTTCCATTTAGCAGATGCGTTATCCAGAGCGGGACTTGTACAAAATAGGTGCATTCACCTTACAGCCAGTGGATAACCACTGGCTATAAACCTATGGGTGGTTGTGGAGTAATGTGGTGGGGGGGGGGTTAGAAGTGGATACTTTATCCTATCCCAGGTGTTCCTTAAAAGAGTGTGAAGGGTTTCAAATGTCTCAGGAAGGTGGTGAGGAGTGACTCCGCTGTCCTGGCGGTCATGAGTGGAGCTTGTTCCACCATTGGGGTGCCAGAGCAGCGAACACAGTTTTGACTGGCTGAGTGGGGTGAACTATGCTTCTGCAGAAGGTAGGGGAGCCAGCAGGCCAGAGGTGGATGAACGCAGTTGCCCTCGTTTGGGTGTAGGAACTGTTCAGAGCTTTTGAAGGTACCGGAGGGTGCCGTCCCCTCACCGCTCCGTAGGCAAGCACCATGGTCTTGTAGCAGATGCGAGCTCAACTGGAAGCCAGTGGAGTGTGGAGGAGCGGGGTGGTGACGTGAGAGAACTTGGGAAGGTTGAACACCAGACGGGCTGCGGCATTCTGGGATGAGTTGTAGGGGTTTAATGGCACAGGCAGGGAGCCCAGCCAACAGCGAGTTGCAGTAATCCAGACGGGAGATGACAAGTGCCTGGATTAGGACCTATGCCGCTTCCTGTGTAAGGCAGGGTCGTACTCTCCGAATGTTTGTAGAGCATGAACCTACAGGATCGGGTCACCGCCCTTGATGTTAGCGGGAGAACGACAGGGTGTTGTCCAGGGGTCACGCCAAGGGCTCTTCGCACTCTGGGAGGAGGACACAACGGAGTTGTCAACCGTGATGGCGAGATCATGGAACAGGCAGTCCTTCCCCGGGAGGAAGAGCAGCTCCGTCTTGCCAAGTTCAGCTTGAGGTGGTGATCCGTTCATCCATACTGATATGTCTGCCAGACATGCAGAGATGCGATTCGCCACCTGGTTATCAGAAGGGGGAAAGGAGAAAGATTAGTTGTGTGTCGTCTGCGTTAGCAATGATAGGAGAGGCCATGTGAGGATATGACAGAGCCAAGTGACTTGGTGTATAGCGAGAATAGGAGAGGGCCTAGAACTGAGCCCTGGGGGACACCAGTGGTGAGAGCACGTGGTGCGGAGACAGCTTCTCGCCACGCCATTGGTAGGAGCGACCGGTCAGGTAGGACGCAATCCAAGAGTGAGCCGCGCCGGAGATGCCCAGCTCGTTAGAGGGTGGAGAGGAGGATCTGATGGTTCACAGTATCAAAGGCAGCAGACAGGTCTAGAAGGACAAGAGCAGAGGAGAGAGAGTTAGCTTTAGCAGTGCGGAGGAGCCTCCGTGACACAGAGAAGAGCAGTCTCAGTTGAATGACCAGTCTTGAAACCTGACTGGTTTGGATCAAGAAGGTCATTCTGAGAGAGATAGCAAGAGAGTTGGCTAAAGACGGGCACGCTCAATAGTTTTGGAGAGAAAAGAAGAAGGGATACTGGTCTGTAGTTGTTGACATCAGAGGGATCGAGTGTTGGTTTTTTGAGAAGGGGTGCAACTCTCGCTCTCTTGAAGATGGAAGGGACATAGCCAGCGGTCAAGGATGAGTTTGATCAGCGAGGTGAGGTAAGGGAGAAGGTCACCGGAGATGGTCTGGAGAAGAGAGGAGGGGATAGGGTCAAGCGGGCAGGTTGTTGAGCGGCCGGCCTGCCGTCACAAGTCGCAAGATTTTATCTGAGAGAGAGAGGGGGAGAAAGAAGTCAAAGCATAGGGTAGGGCAGTGTGAGCAGGACCAGCAGTGTCATTTGACTTAACAAACGAGGATCGGATGTCGTCAACCTTTCTTTCAAAATGGTTGACGAAGTCATCCACAGAGAGGGAGGGAGGGAGGGGCGGGGGGAGAGTATTCAGCAGGGAGGAGAATGTGGCAAAGAGCTCTTAGGGTAGAGGCAGATGCTTGGAATTTAGAGTGGTAGAAAGTGGCTTAGCAGCAGAAACAGATGAAGAAAATGTAGAGAGGAGGGAAGTGAAAAGATGCCAGGTCTGCAGGGAGTCTAGTTTTCTTCCATATTCCGCTCAGCTGCCCGGAGCTCTGTTCTGTGAGCTCGCAATGAGTCATCAAGCCACGGAGCTGGAGGGGAGGACCGAGCCGGCCGGGAGGATAGGGGAACATAGAGAGTCAAAGGATGCAGAAAGGGAGGAGAGGAGCGGTGTTGAGGAGGCAGAATCAGAAGAGAGATTGGAGGAGTTACGGGAGAGAAGAGGAGGTTGAGCAGACGGGCACAAGAGTAGTGATAGGAGAGCGGAAGAGGAGAGAGTAAAGAGTAAATTTAGTAAAGATGAGGTCAAAGCGTTTTGCATGCCTTGTGAGTATGGGGGGGATGGTGAGAGGGTGAGGTCAAAAGAGGAGAGGAGTGGAAAGAAGGAGGCAGAGAGAAAATGAGTCAAAGGTAGACGTAGGGAGGTTGAAGTCCCCAGAACTGTGAGGGGTGAGCCATCCTCAGGAAAGGAACTTATCAAGGCGTCAAGCTCATTGATGAACTCTCCAAGGGAACCTGGAGGGCGATAGATGACAAGGATATTAAGCTTAAATGGGCTAGTGACTGTGACAGCATGGAATTCAAATGAGGAGGAGATAGACAGATGGGTCAGGGGAAAAATAGAGAATGTCCATTTGCGAGAGACGAGGATTCCTGTGCCACCACCCCGCTGACCAGATGCTCTCGGGGTATGCGAGAACACATGGTCAGACGAGGAGAGAGCAGTAGGAGTAGCAGTGTTTTCAGTGGTAATCCATGTTTCCGTCAGCGCCAAGAAGTCGAGGGACTGGAGGGTAGCATAGGCTGAGATGAACTCTGCCTTGTTGGCAGCAGAAACGGCAGTTCCAGAGGCTGCCTGATACCTGGAACTCCACGTGGGTGGTGCGTGCAGGGACCACCAAGTTAGAGAGGCAGCAGCCGCGCGGTGTGAGGCGTTTGTATAGCCTGTGCGGAGAGGAGAGAACAGGGATAGGCAGAGGCATAGTTGACAGGCTGCAGAAAATGGCTACAATAATGCAAAAGGAGATCGGAATGAAATGAACTAAACATCTGGGGAAAGGAGAGAGCGGGGCCTCCCTCACCACAACACCCAAATATAATTCTCCCAACTTCCACCTCAGAAACTATAATTGTTGTAAAAACTACAGCGGTTCAATGTTTTCTAGGAATAGACTAATTTAGTTTATTCAGCTAGCTAACTAGGTACAGTATTCTTCCGTGAAAAATCGTCCAGGGCACCTAGTCATAAGACGCCACAGCCAGCTAGCATGCCGGACTCCAACAACACGGTTTAGCACCCAATACTCGGCCACAACAAACCACCAGTGTGTCAACACGCCAAGCAGATCGTTCGTGTCCGTGTCTAACGTTGTGTGTTAGTCCCGACAGCTTGAGCGAGTCCGTCGTCAAACTATTCAGCCAGTTAATTAGCTAGAATAGTTAGCATACTAGCTAGCCATTGCTTTCAGACAAAGAAGAAACCCCTCCTTTCACGGCACGAACACACAGAGAGAGCAAAACTAACGTTAACTAGTCACCCATGTCCCGAATTCCTTGAACGACTCTAGCTACCAATATGTAAAAATAAAACACAAATGTAGGTTTTTGACTTACCCCTAGCAGCTACTGTTAGCTAGCCAAGTGCAAAGCTAGCCACTGAATTGACTCAGCCAGTTCGCGTCTGTTCGCCAGGTCGTTCCAGCTATTGTTTACTAGTTGCTATCCAGGTAGCAACAAGCTAGCTAAATTTCAAGCACAGTAGCCACTTACTACCTAACGTTAACGGTTCAGACAATGAGGTTAGAAAAAACAGCTGAATGGTAGGCAATTATTGTATGTAATTATTGTAGGCAGCCAGCTGGCGTAATTACAGGCACTCTCAGGCGTGAAACAACTATACCGTTGCTAATAGTTGCCAGTAGCTACCCGCTAGGTAGTGGGTTAGCCAGATAGCTTCGTGCTACACCGGGCTCAGCCGAATACAATACTAACCTACAATAATTACATACAACAACCCACGATAACTACCTACAATACCTAACTACAATCTAAATACATAGTTTAAGCCTTACTCGACAAAGCCCAAACTATGGATAAAGCCAAGCTTACCCGACGACCTCACCGACGACCTAACGAAATATACTATGGGTGGGTGTTGCTATGGTGACCAATGAGCTAAGATAAGGCGGGTATTTGCCTAGCAGTGATTTATAGATGGCCTGGAGCCAGTGGGTTTGGCGACGAATATGTAGTGAGGGCCAGCCAACGAGAGCGTACAGGTCACAATGGTGGGTAGTAAAATGGGCCTTTGGTGACAAAACGGATGGCACTGTGATAGACTACATCCAATTTGCTGAGTAGAGTGTTGGAGGCTATTTGTAAATGACATCGCCGAAGTCAAGGATCGGTAGGATAGTCCGTTTTACGAGGGCATGTTTGGCAGCATGAGTGAAGGAGGCTTTGTTGCGAAATAGGAAGCCGATTCTAGATTTAACTTGGATTGGAGATGCTTAATGTGAGTCTGGAAAGAGAGTTTACGGTCTAACCAGACACCTAGGTATTTGTAGGTGTCCACATATTCTAAGTCAGACCCGCCGGAGAGTAGTGATTCTAGTCGGGTGGGCGGGTGCAAGCAGCGTTCGATTGAAGAGCATGCATTTAGTTTTACTAGTGTTTAAGAGCAGTTGGAGGCTACTGAAGGAGTGTTGTATGGCGTTTGAAGCTCGTTTGGAGGTTGTTAACACAGTGTCCAATGAAGGGCCAGATGATACAAAATGGTGTCGTCTGCGTAGAGGTGGATCTGAGATTTACCAGCAGCAAGAGCGAAATCATTGATATACACAGAGAATAGAGTCGGCCCCGAGAATTGAACCCTGTGGCACCACCCATAGAGGACTGCCAGAGGTCCAGACAACAGGCCCCTCTGATTTGACACATTGAACTCTATCTGCAAAAGTAGTTGGTGAACCAGGCGAGGCAGTCAGGTTTTGCGAAAACCAAGGCTATTAGTCTGCCAATAAGAATGCGGTGATTGACAGTCGAAAGCCTTGGCCAGGTCGATGAAGACGGCGCTGCACAGTACTGTCTTTTATCGATCGCGGTTATAATATCATTTAGGACCTTGAGCGTGGCTGAGGTGAACCCATGACCAGCTCAGAAAACCAGATTGCATAGCGGAGAAGGTACGGTGGGATTCGAAATGGTCGGTGATCTGTTTGTTAATTTGGCTTTCAAATAATTAAATACTTTCGTAAGGCATGGCAGGATGGATATAGGTCTGTAACAGTTTGGATCTAGAGTGTCACCCCCTTTGAAGAGGGGGATGACCACGGCAGCTTTCCAATCTCTGGGGATCTCAGACGATACGAAAGAGAGGTGAACAGGCTAGTAATAGGGGTTGCGACAATTTCGGCGGCTAATTTTAGAAAGAAAGGGTCCAGATTGTCTAGCCCAGCTGATTTGTAGGGAAGTCCAGATTTTGCAGCTCTTTCAGAACATCAGCTGTCTGAATTTTGGGTGAAGGAGAAGCGGGGGGGGGCATGGGCAAGACATGCAGCGGAAGGCGAGGTCAGTACAGGTGCAATCAAAGCTGGGACCGAGAGAATGAAAAACAGCTTCTATCCCAAGGCCATCAGACTGTTAAATAGCCATCACTAGCACATTAGAGGCTGCTGCTGCCTATTGAAATCACTGGCCACTTTAAGAAATGGAACACGAGTCACTTTAATAATGTTCACATATCTTGCACTACTCATCTCATATGTATATACTGCATTCTATTCTATAATATTCTACTGTATCTTAGTCCATGCCACTCTGTCATTGCTTGTCCATATATGTATATATATTCTTAAATCCCATTCCTTACTAGTTTTGTGTGTATTGGGTATTGAAATTGTTAGATATTACTTGTTAGATATTACTGCACTGTCGGAGCTAGAAGCAAAGCAGTTCACTACACCCGCTATAACATCTGCTAAAACACATGTATGTGACAAATAACATTTGATTTGATTTGATTTGACATGCCATTTCAAAACCTGCTTCTATGATTAGATTACTGCAATTGTGGTTAGGGGATTTGCATACTGTTCCTTTAAACAAGAGACACAGTGGAGCAGTCTGACAGTCAGAGAGAGGGTTAGACAGACAAACAGACAGACAGTCAGAGAGAGGGTTAGACAGACAGACAGACAGACAGACAGTCAGACAGTCAGAGAGAGGGTTAGGGTTAGACAGACAGACAGACAGACAGTTCAGACAGTCAGAGAGAGGGTTAGGGTTAGACAAACAGACAGACAGTCAGAGAGAGGGTTAGACAGACAGACAGACAGACAGTCAGACAGTCAGAGAGACAGTCAGAGAGAGGGTTAGGGTTAGACAGACAGACAGACAGACAGTCAGACAGTCAGAGAGAGGGTTAGACAGACAGACAGACAGACAGTCAGACAGTCAGAGAGACAGTCAGACAGTCAGAGAGAGGGTTAGGGTTAGACAGACAGACAGACAGACAGTCAGACAGTCAGAGAGAGGGTTAGGGTTAGACAGACAGACAAACAGACAGACAGTCAGAGAGAGGGGTTAGGGTTAGACAGACAGACAAACAGACAGACAGTCAGAGAGAGGGTTAGGGTTAGACAGACAGACAGACAGTCAGACAGTCAGACAGTCAGAGAGAGGGTTAGGGTTAGACAAACAGACAGACAGTCAGAGAGAGGGTTAGGGTTAGACAGACAGACAAACAGACAGACAGTCAGAGAGAGGGTTAGGGTTAGACAGACAGACAGACAGACAGTCAGGGAGAGGGTTAGGGTTAGACAGACAGACAGACAGACAGACAGGGACAGTCAGAGAGAGGGTTAGGGTTAGACAGACAGACAGACAGACAGTCAGAGAGAGGGTTAGGGTTAGACAGACAGACAAAAAGTCAGACAGTCAGATAGAGAGGGTTAGGGTTAGACAGACAGACAGACAGTCAGACAGTCAGGACAGTCAGAGAGAGGGTTAGGGTTAGTCAGACAGTCAGACAGTCAGAGAGAGGGTTAGACAGACAGACAGACAGTCAGACAGTCAGACAGTCAGAGAGAGGGTTAGGGTTAGTCAGACAGTCAGACAGTCAGAGAGAGGGTTAGGGTTAGTCAGACAGTCAGACAGTCAGATAGAGAGGGTTAGGGTTAGACAGACAGACAGACAGTCAGACAGTCAGACAGTCAAAGAGAGGGTTAGGGTTAGACAGACAGTCAGACAGTCAGAGAGAGGGTTAGACAGACAGACAGACAGACAGACAGTCAAAGAGAGGTAGCATCAGAGTGAAGAGGAGAGCTCCACTGGAACTTAAGATACACTTATTTCTCCATATTATTTTACCCTCAACCCTGCTCCTCCTACTACAATGCCATCCCGACTTGAGAGGCTGAGACTGGCTCTGGTCCGGGTCTGGTCCATGATGGTCCTGCTCTACACCTCAGACCACAGGAAGGGCTGGAGACATGTCCTCCTCCACTTCCTCACCTGCCTGACCCTGAGCCTGGCCTTGGGGGGGGTCCTCTTTACTGGGCCTCTACTTCTCTCTGGACTACAGCCTAGTGGGGTGTGGAGCCATCTCAGGCTGCTGCTCCCTCCTGGTGACGGCTGTCCTGTTCTGCTCCAAGAGAGTCCGCTGCTTCTTCTTGCTGTTCCTCATCTCCTGCACTATGAAGCAGGGCAGGAACCTGCTACTGTCCTCTGGCACAGCGGGCTGGTGCTCCTCTGGAACATCCAAGAACATCTTAAGGTGGTTAGGGTAAGGGGGTTTTAGGGTGAGGGGTTAGGGTAAGGGGTTAGGCTTAGGGTAAGGGTTATTAGGCTATTACACTTAGAAATAAGGGTACGGTTAGGTACAAATTGTCCCCCGGGGGTACAAAAATCAAAATACACGTCAAATTCAAGTTCAAAATGTTTTTGTCACATGCGCCGAATACAACAGGTGTAGACCTAGTTATCGTGAAATGCTTACTTACAAGCCTCTTAACCAACAATGCAGTTTTAAGAAAATAGAGTTCAGAAAATATTTACTAAATAAACTTAAAGTAAAAAAAAAAATATATATATATTTTTTAAAAACAAACATACACAATAAAATATATCAGTAATGAGGCTATATACAGGGGGTTACCAGTACCAAGTCAATGTGCGGGGGTACGGGTTAGTCGAGGTAATTTGTACATGTAGGTAGGGGTAAGATGAAGTTATAAAGTCCTTTTTAAATCAGCAGATGTCACAAAGTGCTTATAAAGAAACACAGCCTAAAACCCCAAGAGCAGCAATGCAGATGTAGAACCACATAATGATCTCACATGGTACTGTTTGGATAATCTAGTATAATGGCACATGTTTGTACCCAATATTTGAATATAAAAAAGGTACACTCATCACACTATGGTAAAGATACAGTGGGTATAGAAAGTCACCACCCCATTAAAAATGTTCACCTTTTGTTGCCTACAGCCCTGAAATGAAAACACATAAAATCCTACTTTTTCCGGCATTATTTAGACACAGTAACCCACAATATCCAAGTGCAAAAAAAAAAAAAAAAGTAAAAAAACTCTACAAATTATTTTTAATTAAAAAACTTAAAAGACCCTATTTGGATAAGTGAACACCCCCCTGAGTTAATACTTAGTGAAACCACCTTTTGCTGCTTGAATTAAAGCCATGAGTCTCTTGAATACGTCTCTACTACTAACTTTTGCACACCTAGATTGTGCAATATTTGCCCATTCTTCCTCGCAGAATTGTTCAAGCTCAGTCAAATTGCATGGTGACCGCTCATGGACTGCACTCTTCAAGTCATTCCACAGATTCTCGATGGGATTTAGGTCGGGGCTCTGACTAGGCCACTCAAGGACATTCACCTTCTTGTCCTTCAGCCACTGTATGGTTGCTTTGGCGGTGTGCTTTGGGTCATTGTAATGTTGAAACGTGAACCATCTTCCCATTTTCAACTTCCTGGCAGAGGGCTGCAGGTTCTCCTCAAGAATCTGTCGGTATTTTGCACTGTCCATTTTCCCTTCTATCCTGACAAGTGCTCCAGTCCCTGCTGAAGAGAAACAACCCCACAAAAGGATGCTGTCACTGTCGTGCTTTACTCTAGGCATGTTCTTTGTGTGGAAAGATGTATTGTGTTTTCGCTAGACATATCGTTTTGCGTTCAGGCCAGAAAGTTCAATGTTGGTCTCATCTGATCACAGCACCTTTTGCCACTTGGCCTCGGAATCTACAATGTGCTTTTTGGCAAAGCTCAAACGAGACTTGAGTGGTTTTATTCTTGCTACCAACCCATAGAGGCCAGATTTGTGGAGCGCTTGTGATATTGTGGTCACATGCACACATTGACCAGTCTTTGCCATAAAGGCCTGAAGCTACATCAAAGTTGCCATTGGCTTCTTGGTAGCCTCTGATCAGTCTCCTCCTTGCCCGGTCATCCAGTTTGGAGGGACGGCCTGATCTATGCAGGGTCTGGGTGGTGCCCGGTCATCCAGTTTGGAGGGACGGCCTGATCTATGCAGGGTCTGGGTGGTGCCCGGTCATCCAGTTTGGAGGGACGGCCTGATCTATGCAGGGTCTGGGTGGTGCCCGGTCATCCAGTTGGAGAGGAACGGCCTGATCTATGCAGGGTCTGGGTGGTGCCCGGTCATCCAGTTTGGAGGGACGGCCTGATCTATGCAGGGTCTGGTGTGGTGTCCGGTCATCCAGTTTGGAGGAACACATGATTTGGAGGGACGGCCTGATCTATGCAGGGTCTGGGTGGTGCCCGGTCATCCAGTTTGAGGGACGGCCTGATCTATGCAAGGGTCTGGGTGGTGCCATACGGCTTCTAAATAATGGTCTTAACTGTGCTCCGAGGGATAGAGAAAGCCTTTGATATCTTTTTATATCCATCCCCTGACTTGTGCCTTTCCACAACTTTATAATTTTGAATATCTGTTTTTTTGCATGTACATTGGTTGATTGATTAATCTGATGTTACATATAGATAATTAACACACATTTTTCAATCAGTTAGTTGGATGTTTTGTACAGAAATGTTTTTTCCAGTTTAAATCACTTAGGTAGTCTCCTGCCAATGTACCTTACCCTGGCATTCATTCTAAATGCAGGTTGCTGGTGAATAAACTGTTCAACTGTTGGATATCCTAACTCTGGCTGCATTCCGATAGCAATTACACATCACTTTGCAAGCCAGCATAATGTGACTTGCAGGTAGGGTTGCACTATTCCAGTAACTTTCCCCAAAGTCCGAGGTGTTCCAGAACTCCCGGTTGGACGACTCCTGGAAGCGGGAAGTCCGAGGTGTTCCAGAACTTCCGGTTGGACGACTCCTGGAAGCGGGAAGTCCGAGGTGTTCCAGAACTCCCGGTTGGACGATTCCTGGAAGCGGGAGGGAATATGCAGGAAATCCAGAACTCCCGGTTGGACGACTCCTGGAAGCGGGAAGTCCGAGGTGTTCCAGAACTCCGGTTTGGACGACTCCTGGAAGCGGGAAGTCCGAGGTGTTCCAGAACTCCCGGTTGGACGACTCCTGGAAGCGGGAAGTCCGAGGTGTTCCAGAACTCCCGGTTGGACGACTCCTGGAAGCGGGGGGGAATATGCAGGAAATCCAGAAAGTTACTGGAGTTTTGTAACCCTATTTGCAGGCCTGATGTAACCTGTAAACCATGATTTTCAGGCCACCTTATTAGGGTAAAACTAGATCTCAGAATAAGGCCTTACGAGATACATAATTTCTTATAATAAATTGTTACATTTTAATGATAACATTCACGTAGGAACTCATTTGGTGAAGGCCACAGGACTAACATTTAACGAATTCAACAACCATGTCTTTGTCACTAACAAATACAGTTATGGGTGGTAACTCTACAATTCACTCAAAAAGGAACGGCACACTGGGAAATTACATTGGAGGTGTGGCTTAGTGGAGGTGTGGCTTTCTGTGAGTTATTTTTGGAGACCCATGAGTGGAAGTGTTGTACCAGTTTAAATGGTCTACGGTAGAGGATCAATTTCACCCCACAGTACAAGGAACATTACATTACATTTACATCATTTAGCAGACGCTCTTATCCAGAGCGACTTACAAATTGGTGCATTCACCCTATAGCCAGTGGGATAACCACTTTACAATTTTCTTTTTAGGGGGGGGATTACTTTATCCTATCCCAGGTATTCCTTAAAGAGGTGGGGTTTCAAATGTCTCCGGAAGGTGGTGAGTGACTCCGCTGTCCTGGCGTCGTGAGGGAGCTTGTTCCACCATTGGGGTGCCAAAGCAGCGAACAGTTTAGACTGGGCTGAGCGGGGAACTATGCTTCCGCAGAGGAAGGGGAGCCAGCAGGCCAGAGGTGGATGAACGCAATGCCCTCGTTTGGGTGTAGGGACTGATCAGAGCCTGAAGGTACAGAGGTGCCGTTCCCCTCACAGCTCCATAGGCAAGCACCATGGTCTTGTAACAGATGCGAGCATCAACTGGAAGCCAGTGGAGTGTGCGGAGGAGCGGGGGTGACGTGAGAGAAACTTGGGAAGGTTGAACACCAGACGGGCTGCGGCATTCTGGATGAGTTGTAGGGGTTTAATGGCACAGGCAGGGAGCCCAGCCAACAGCGAGTTGCAGTAATCCAGACGGGAGATGAGAAGTGCCTGGATTAGGACCTGTGCCGCTTCCTGTGTAAGGCAAGGGTCGTACTCTCCGAATGTTGTAGAGCATGAACCTGCAGGATCGGGTCACCGCCTTGATGTTAGCGGAGAACGACAGGGTGTTGTCCAGGGTCACGCCAAGGCTCTTCGCACTCTGGGAGGAGCACACAACAGAGTTGTCAACCGTGATGGCGAGATCATGGAACGGGCAGTCTTCCCCGGGAGGAAGAGCAGCTCCGTCTTGCCAAGGTTCAGCTTGAGGTGGTGATCCGTCATCCATACTGATATGTCTGCCAGACATGCAGAGATGCGATTCGCCACCTGGTTATCAGAAGGGGGAAAGGAGAAGATTAGTGTGTGTATCGTCAGCGTAGCAATGATAGGAGAGGCCATGTGAGGATATGACAGAGCCAAGTGACTTGGTGTATAGGGAGAATAGGAGAGGGCCTAGAACTGAGCCCTGGGGGACACCAGTGGTGAGAGCACGTGGTGCGGAGACAGCTTCTCGCGCACACCACTTGGTAGGAGCGTCCGGTCAGGTAGGACGCAATCCAGGAGTGAGTCGCGCCGGAGATGCCCAGCTCGGAGAGGGTGGAGAGGAGGATCTGATGGTTCACAGTATCAAAGGCAGCAGACAGGTCTAGAAGGACAAGAGCAGAGGAGAGAGAGTTAGCTTTAGCAGTGCGGAGAGCCTCACCGGAGATGGTCTGGAGAAGAGAGGAGGGGATGGGGTCAAGCGGGCAGGTTGTTGGGCGGCCTGCAGTCACAAGTCGCAAGATTTTTATCTGGAGAGAGAGGGGAGAAAGAAGTCAAAGCATAGGGTAGGGCAGTGTGAGCAGGACCAGCAGTGTCATTAGACTTAACAAACGAAGATCGGATGTCGTCAACCTTCTTTTCAAAGTGGTTGACGAAGTCATCCACAGAGAGAGAGGAGGGGGGGGGGGGGGGGGAGGATTCAGCAGGGAGGAGAAATGTGGCAAAGAGCTTCCTAGGGTTAGAGGCAGATGCTTGGAATTTAGAGTGGTAGAAAGTGGCCTTAGCAGCAGAAACAGATGAAGAAAATGTAGAGAGGAGGGAGTGAAAAGATGCCAGGTCGGCAGGGAGTTTAGTTTTCTTCCATTTCCGCTACGCTGCCCGGAGCTCTGTTCTGTGAGCTCGCAATGAGTCATCAAGCCACGGAGCTGAGGGGGAGGACCGAGCGGCCGGGAGGATAGGGGACACAGAGAGTCAAAGGATGCAGAAAGGGAGGAGAGGAGGGTTGAGGAGGCAGAATCAGGAGATTGGAGGGAGAAGGATTGAGCAGAGGGAAGAGATGATAGGATGGAAGAGGAGAGAGTAGTGGGAGAGAGAGAGCGAAGGTTGCGGCGGCGCATTACCATCTGTGTAGGGGCAGAGTGAGTAGTGTTGGAGGAGAGCGAGAGAGAAAAAGGATACAAAGTAGTGGTCGGAGACATGGAGGGGAGTTGCAGTGAGATTAGTAGAAGAGCAGCATCTAGTAAAGATGAGGTCAAGCGTATTGCCTGCCTTGTGAGTAGGGGGGGACGGTGAGAGGGTGAGGTCAAAAGAGGAGAGGAGTGGAAAGAAGGAGGCAGAGAGAAGTGAGTCAAATGTAGACGTAGGGAGGTTGAAATCCCCAAAACTGTGAGGGGTGAGCCATCCTCAGGAAAGGAACTTATCAAGGCGTCAAGCTCATTGATGAACTCTCCAAGGGATCCTGGAGGGCGATAGATGACAAGGATATTAAGCTTAAATGGGCTAGTGACTGTGACAGCATGGAATTCAAATGAGGAGATAGACAGATGGGTTAGGGGAAACATTTAGAATGTCCACTTGGGAGAGATGAGGATTCCTGTGCCACCACCCCTCTGACCAGATGCTCTCGGGGTATGCGAGAACACATGGTCAGACGAGGAGAGAGCAGTAGGAGTAGCAGTGTTTTCAGTGGTAATCCATGTTTCCGTCAGCGCCAGGAAGTCGAGGGACTGGAGGGTAGCATAGGCTGGGATGAAGTCAGCCTTGTTGGCAGCAGAACGGCAGTTCCAGAGGCTGCCTGAGACCTGGAACTCCAGGTGTGTGGTGCGTGCAGGGACCACCAGGTTAGAGAGGCAGCAGCCATGCGGTGTGAGGCGTTTTTGTGTAGCCTGTGCGGAGAGGAGAGAACAGGGATAGGCAGAGGCATAGTTGACAGGCTGCAGCAGATGGCTACAATAATGCAGAGGAGATCGGAATGAAATGAACTAAACATCTGGGAAAGGAGAGAGCGGTGCCTCCCTCACCACAACTCCCAAATATAACTCTCCCAACTTCCACCTCAGAAACTATAATTGTTGTAAACTACAGCGGTTCAATGTTTTCTAGGAATAGACTAACCTAGTTTATTCAGCTAGCTAACTAGGTGCAGTATTATTCCGTGAAAAACGTCCGGGCACCTCGTCATAACACACGGCACGAACACACAGAGAGAGCCAAACTAACGTTAGCTAGTCACCCATGTCCCGAATTCCTTGAGCGACTCGGGCTATCAATATGAAAAAATTATAAAAAAAAAATAAAAATAAAACACAAGTGTAGGTTATGACTTACCCCTAGCAGCTACTATTAGCTAGCCAAGTGCAAAGCTAGCCACTGAATTGACTCAGCCAGTTCGCGTCTGTTCACTCGGTCGTTCCAGCTATTGTTTACAAGTAGCTATCCTGGTTGCAACAAGCTTGCTAATTTTCAAGCACAGTAGCCACTTGCTACCTAACGTTAACGGTTCAGACAATGAGGTTAGAAAACAGCTGAATGGTAGGCAATTATTGTATGTGATTATTGTAGGCAGCCAGCTGGCGTAATTACAGGCACTCTCAGGCGTGAAACAACTATACCGTTGCTGATAGCTAGTTAGTTAGCTAGCTAGAATAGTTAGCAAACTAGCTAGCCATTGCTTTCAGACAAAGAATAACCTCTCCTTTCACGGCACGAATACACAGAGAGAGCCAAACTAACGTTAACTAGTCACCCATGTCCCGAATTCCTTGAGGGACTCGGGCTATCAATATGTAAAAAAAAAAAAAACACAAGTGTAGGTTATGACTTACCCCTAGCAGCTAGTGTTAGCTAGCCAAGTGCAAAGCTAGCCACTGAATTGACTCAGCCAGTTCGCGTCTGTTCGCTCGGTCGTTCCAGCTATTGTTTACAAGTAGCTATCCAGGTTGCAACAAGCTTGCTAATTTTCAAGCGCAGTAGCCACTTGCTACCTAACGTTAACGGTTCAGACAATGAGGTTAGAAAACAGCTGAATGGTAGGCAATTATTGTATGTAATCATTGTAGGCAGCCAGCTGGCGTAATTACAGGCACTCTCAGGCGTGAAACAACTATACCGTTGCTAATAGCTACTCGCCAGCTAGTCCAGGTGGTGAGTTAGCTAGCTAGCTAGCTTCGTGCTACACCCGGCACCGCCGAATACAATACTTAACCTACAATCATTACATACAATAACTACCTACAACAACCCACGATACCTACCTACAATACCTAACTACAATCAAAATACATAGTTTTAAGCCTTACTCGACAAAGCCAAGCTATGTATAAAGCCAAGCTTACCCGACGACCTCCTCCTCCTCCTCCTGCTTGCAGATGTCACTTTGGTAGTACCCTATAAAGGAAACATGTACCTTTTCTAATACCACACTTCTGTACCTGTGGACTGTACATGTACTATCTGAGGTATGAACTGTGGTGAAACTATGGACCTATAACTAAATGTACTAAGGACGTACCTAACAGTGTACAACTACAGTGACAAGCATTTGTACTCATTTAAGGACAAATATAAAGCTTTTGTTTCTATGAGTGTAGGGTAAAGGTTTACTATACATGGCTGAGGAAACTCTATATACCTGTTTATACATGGCTGAGGAAACTCTATATACCTGTTTATACATGGCTGAGGAAACTCTATATACCTGTTTATACATGGCTGAGGAAACTCTATATACCTGTTTATACATGGCTGAGGAAACTCTATATACCTGTTTATACATGGCTGAGGAAACTCTATATACCTGTTTATACATGGCTGAGGAAACTCTATATACCTGTTTATACATGTTTCTAACATGCTTCCTTTGTGCTGATCTTGTCCAAATTCCGCATTTTTAGACACATTGTGATCAGATCTTCCTGCCCACCTCCGGAGGTAGTCAGGCACGCAATGTGTCTGAATATTTTACAAATGCAGATGGATCTGAACAGTGAAGCCATTTAAATCATCGTTATCCCACCCTCTTAAATCATTGACAGGTGGCACCATTGACTTACAGTACCAGTCAAACGTTTGGACACACCTACTCATTCAAGGGTTTTTCTTTATTTTTACTATTTTTTACATTGTAGAATAATGGTGAAGACATCAAAACGATAAAATAACACATATGGAATCATGTAGTAACCAAAAAAGTGTTAAACAAATCAAAATATATTTTATATTTAAGATTCTTCAAATAGTCACCCTTTGCCTTGATGACAGCTTTGCACACTCTTGGCATTCTCTTAACCACCTTCACCTGGAATGCTTTTCCAACAGTCTTGAAGGAGTTCCCACATATGCTGAGCACTTGTTGGCTGCTTTTCCTTCACTCTGCCATCCGACTCATCCCAAACCATCTCAATTGGGTTGAGGTCGGGGGATTGTGGAGGCCAGTTAATCTGATGCGGCACTCATCACTCTCCTTCTTGGTAAAATAGACTTTACTCAGCCTGGAAGTGTGTTGGGTCATTGTCCTATTGAAAAACAAATGATAGTCCCACTAAGCACAAACCAGGTGGGATGGTGTATCGCTGCAGAATGCTGTGGTAGCCAAGCTGGTTAAGTGTGCCTTGAATTCTAAATAAATCACAGACGGTGTCACCAGCTAAGCACCCCTACACCAAAACACCTCCTCCTCCATGCTTTACGGTGGGAAATACACATGTGGAGATCATCCGTTCACCCACACCGCGTCTCACAAAGACACGGTGGTTGGAACCAAAAATCAAAAATTTGGACTCCAGACCAAAGGACAAATTTCCACCGGTCTAATGTCTATTGCTCATGTTTCTTGGCCCAAGCAAGACTCTTCTTCTTATTGGTGTCCTTTAGTAGTGGTTTCGTTGCAGCAATTCAACCACGAAGGCTTGATTCACAGTCTCCTCTGAACAGTTGATGTTGAGATGTGTCTGTGACTTGAACTCTGTGAAGCATTTATTTGGGCTGCAATTTCTGAGGCTGGTAACTCTAATGAACTTATCCTCTGCAGCAGAGGTAACTCTGGGTCTTCCATTCCTGTGGCGGTCCTCATGAGATTCAGTTTCATCATAGCGCTTGATGGTTTTTGCGACTGCACTTGAAGAAACGTTTAAAGTTCTTGATATTTTCCGTATTGACTGACGTTCATGTCTTAAAGTAATGATGGACTGTCGTTTCTCTTTGCTTATTTGAGCTGTTCTTGCCATAATATGGACTTGGTCTTTTACCAAATAGGGCTATCTTCTGTATACCCCCCCTATCTTGTCACACCACAACTGATTGGCTCAATCGGTTCCACAAATTAACTTTTAAGAAGGAACACCTGTTAATTGAAATGCATTCCAGGTGACTACCTCGTGAAGCTGGTTGAGAGAATGCCAAGAGTGTGCAAATCTGTCATCAAGGCAAAGGGTGGCTATTTGAAGAATCTCAAATATAAAATATATTTTGATTTGTTTAAAACATTTTTGGTTACTACATGATTCCATATGTGTTATTTCATAGTTTTGATGTCATCACTATTATTCTACAATGTAGAAAATAATAAAAATAAAGAAAAACCCTTGAATGAGTAGGTGTGTCCAAACTTTTGACTGGTAGTGTATGTCCTCTTGAGGTGACAGCCCTTTTGCACTGTTTTCACTATGGCTGTATTCATCTAAGAAGAGGGCAATCTTTTGAATAATGTAGTGGTGTCCCCCCTTTCCCCCAGAAACGTATGACGTTTGGCTTTCACCCGGAAATGTTTGTCTAAGAAAAAAATACTTTTCACACCGTTAAATCTAATACAAAATAAAAGTATAATAACCACATACCAATATGATGATATCTGATGTGAATCCATGAAATGGGAATATGATGATATCTGATGTGAATCCATGAAATGGGAATATGATGATATCTGATGTGAATCCATGAAATGGGAATATGATGATATCTGATGTGAATCCATGAAATGGGAATATGATGATATCTGATGTGAATCCATGAAATGGGAATATGATGATATCTGATGTGAATCCATGAAATGGGAATATGATGATATCTGATGTGAATCCATGAAATGGGAATATGATGATATCTGATGTGAATCCATGAAATGGGAATATGATGATATCTGATGGGAATCCATGAAATGGGAATATGATGATATCTGATGGGAATCCATGAAATGGGAATATGATGATATCTGATGGGAATCCATGAAATGGGAATATGATGATATCTGATGGGAATCCATGAAATGGGAATATGATGATATCTGATGGGAATCCATGAAATGGGAATATGATGATATCTGATGGGAATCCATGAAATGGGAATATGATGATATCTGATGGGAATCCATGAAATGGGAATATGATGATATCTGATGTGAATCCATGAAATGGGAATATGATGATATCTGATGTGAATCCATGAAATGTGAATATGATGATATCTGATGTGAATCCATGAAATGGGAATAAACAAGCCTTTTCATATTTTTATGTCTATATATAGTTACAATCATTTTTTGAAACCCAAAATGTTTTACCTTTTCTACTTTACCAAAAATATCATGACATTAGTGATGGTCAAAATGTGTCACATTTGTGAGGCTCTAAATCAATATTTTGCCCATTTAAATAGAGTATGTTTTCGCTAAGAACAAGGGGGATGTTTTTGACTTCTTTATTTATTTTAGGTTTAAGGAAGTATGTAGGTGGCATTCTTTGTTGTAGAGCTATGAAAGTTATTTATTCAGATCAATGTGGTCAAGACAACAACTCTGCAATTATTTTGAAAAAATATCTGTCAAATAATTTGCATTCGGGGATTCTGGTCACAATGCAGACACAGTGGAAGGACAATAAACATTTTAATACCATGTGTAGATGCAACGGCTAAAAAGTTGGGCACAATCAGAATGTGGATAAGATTAGGACAAAGGACGCATTTTAGCTCCATTTATAAACAGGGCTTACTGTATATGTATTTTAAATGTGTCCAATCAATTCATTAATTTATGAATGAATGAATGAATTAATCCATGCATCCATCCATTTATTCATCCATTTATTTATCCATTCATTCATCAGAAACCTCAGAGGGGTGTCCAGCAGTCTGGTGTGTAACTTGGAGAAGAGAGTGTTGTTGGATGTCAGTCCATTAAATAACTATGTCAGACTGCTGAGGTGGGTGGGCGAGAAGCTCAAGAAGTTAAAAGGATTATCCAAAATCGAGTCCACCGTCAGACACAGCGTTGAGTCCAACGATCTGACGGTGAAACTTCAGGAAGCTGTCCGGATGCTGAACACCACAGCGAAGAGCGCTGAGGAGAGCATTGACCTGGTGATGGCCGTGTTCCAGAGAGCAGTCCCGTTACTAGGGGTTACCCTGGTCATCATCACCACTACCCTGTTCCTCAGAAAATACTTATTCAACCTCAAGTACCAGAACAAGTTCATCACCAGCAGGTTTATTAGATACGATGATCAGCAGAGAGCTGAGGGGAAGCCCCACCTCCTCCCTCTGAGCTCAGAGGAGGCAGATCAGTTCCACTCTATCCCCTCCACCCGCTTCACACAGAGAGAGGGCTACACCATTCTCTTGTTCCTGGTTCCAGTGCTCACCCACCTCCTACCCTGGCTCTTATTCATCTCCCTGGACGCACTGCTCTACTGGCTCATTCTGACTATCAACAAACACCTTCTGGAACTGGAACCAGTCCGCATTGATCTAAAGATTAACCTAAACGTGAGTAGACCTGGAACCATTCAGCATTAACCTAAAGATGTACCTAAACGTGAGTAGACCAGGAAACCATTCAGCATTAACCTAAATATGTACCTAAACGTGAGTAGACCTGGAACCATTCAGCATTAACCTAAAGATTAACCTAAACGTGAGTAGACCTGGAACCATTCAGCATTAACCTAAAGATGTACCTAAACGTGAGTAGACCTGGAACCATTCAGCATTAACCTAAAGATTAACCTAAACGTGAGTAGACCTGGAACCATTCAGCATTAACCTAAAGATGAACCTAAACGTGAGTAGACCAGGAACCATTCAGCATTAACCTAAAGATGAACCTAAACGTGAGTAGACCAGGAACCATTCAGCATTAACCTAAAGATTAACCTAAACGTGAGTAGACCTGGAACCATTCAGCATTAACCTAAAGATGAACCTAAACGTGAGTAGACCTGGAACCATTCAGCATTAACCTAAAGATGTACCTAAACGCGAGTAGACCTGGAACCATTCAGCATTAACCTAAAGATGAACCTAAACGTGAGTAGACCTGGAACCATTCAGCATTAACCTAAAGATGTACCTAAACGTGAGTAGACCTGGAACCATTCAGCATTAACCTAAAGATTAACCTAAACGTGAGTAGACCTGGAACCATTCAGCATTAACCTAAAGATTAACCTAAACATGAGTAGACCTGGAACCATTCAGCATTAACCTAAAGATGTACCTAAACGTGAGTAGACCTGGAACCATTCAGCATTAACCTAAAGATGTACCTAAACGTGAGTAGACCTGGAACCATTCAGCATTAACCTAAAGATGTACCTAAACGTGAGTAGACCTGGAACCATTCAGCATTAACCTAAAGATGTACCTAAACGTGAGTAGACCTGGAACCATTCAGCATTAACCTAAAGATGTACCTAAACGTGAGTAGACTGGAACCATTCAGCATTAACCTAAAGATGTACCTAAACGTGAGTAGACCTGGAACCATTCAGCATTAACCTAAAGACGTACCTAAACGTGAGTAGACCTGGAACCATTCAGCATTAACCTAAAGATGTACCTAAACGTGAGTAGACCTGGAACCATTCAGCATTAACCTAAAGATGTACCTAAACGTGAGTAGACCTGGAACCATTCAGCATTAACCTAAAGATGTACCTAAACGTGAGTAGACCTGGAACCATTCAGCATTAACCTAAAGATGTACCTAAACGTGAGTAGACCTGGAACCATTCAGCATTAACCTAAAGATGTACCTAAACGTGAGCAGACCTGGAACCATTCAGCATTAACCTAAAGATGTACCTAAACGTGAGTAGACCTGGAACCATTCAGCATTAACCTAAAGATGTACCTAAACGTGAGTAGACCTGGAACCATTCAGCATTAACCTAAAGACGTACCTAAACGTGAGTAGACCTGGAACCATTCAGCATTAACCTAAAGATTAACCTAAACGTGAGTAGACCTGGAACCATTCAGCATTAACCTAAAGATGTACCTAAACGTGAGTAGACCTGGAACCATTCAGCATTAACCTAAAGATTAACCTAAACGTGAGTAGACCTGGAACCATTCAGCATTAACCTAAAGATGTACCTAATCGTGAGTAGACCTGGAACCATTCAGCATTAACCTAAAGATTAACCTAAACGTGAGTAGACCTGGAACCATTCAGCATTAACCTAAAGATTAACCTAAACGTGAGTAGACCTGGAACCATTCAGCATTAACCTAAAGATTAACCTAAACGTGAGTAGACCTGGAACCATTCAGCATTAACCTAAAGATGAACCTAAACGTGAGTAGACCTGGAACCATTTCAGCATTAACCTAAAGATTAACCTAAACGTGAGTAGACCTGGAACCATTCAGCATTAACCTAAAGATTAACCTAAACGTGAGTAGACCTGGAACCATTCAGCATTAACCTAAAGATGTACCTAAACGTGAGTAGACCTGGAACCATTCAGCATTAACCTAAAGATGTACCTAAACGTGAGTAGACCTGGAACCATTCAGCATTAACCTAAAGATTAACCTAAACGTGAGTAGACCTGGAACCATTCAGCATTAACCTAAAGATTAACCTAAACGTGAGTAGACCTGGAACCATTCAGCATTAACCTAAAGATTAACCTAAACGTGAGTAGACCTGGAACCATTCAGCATTAACCTAAAGATTAACCTAAACGTGAGTAGACCAGGAACCATTCAGCATTAACCTAAAGATTAACCTAAACGTGAGTAGACCTGGAACCATTCAGCATTAACCTAAAGACGTACCTAAACTTGAGTAGACCTGGAACCATTCAGCATTAACCTAAAGATTAACCTAAACGTGAGTAGACCTGGAACCATTCAGCATTAACCTAAAGACGTACCTAAACGTGAGTAGACCTGGAACCATTCAGCATTAACCTAAAGATGTACCTAAACGTGAGCAGACCTGGAACCATTCAGCATTAACCTAAAGATGTACCTAAACGTGAGTAGACCTGGAACCATTCAGCATTAACCTAAAGATGTACCTAAACGTGAGTAGACCTGGAACCATTCAGCATTAACCTAAAGACGTACCTAAACGTGAGTAGACCTGGAACCATTCAGCATTAACCTAAAGATTAACCTAAACGTGAGTAGACCTGGAACCATTCAGCATTAACCTAAAGATTAACCTAAACGTGAGTAGACCTGGAACCATTCAGCATTAACCTAAAGATGTACCTAAACGTGAGTAGACCTGGAACCATTCAGCATTAACCTAAAGATGTACCTAAACGTGAGTAGACCTGGAACCATTCAGCATTAACCTAAAGATGTACCTAAACGTGAGTAGACCTGGAACCATTCAGCATTAACCTAAAGATTAACCTAAACGTGAGTAGACCTGGAACCATTCAGCATTAACCTAAAGATGTACCTAAACGTGAGTAGACCTGGAACCATTCAGCATTAACCTAAAGATTAACCTAAACGTGAGTAGACCTGGAACCATTCAGCATTAACCTAAAGATGTACCTAATCGTGAGTAGACCTGGAACCATTCAGCATTAACCTAAAGATTAACCTAAACGTGAGTAGACCTGGAACCATTCAGCATTAACCTAAAGATTAACCTAAACGTGAGTAGACCTGGAACCATTCAGCATTAACCTAAAGATTAACCTAAACGTGAGTAGACCTGGAACCATTCAGCATTAACCTAAAGATGAACCTAAACGTGAGTAGACCTGGAACCATTCAGCATTAACCTAAAGATTAACCTAAACGTGAGTAGACCTGGAACCATTCAGCATTAACCTAAAGATTAACCTAAACGTGAGTAGACCTGGAACCATTCAGCATTAACCTAAAGATGTACCTAAACGTGAGTAGACCTGGAACCATTCAGCATTAACCTAAAGATGTACCTAAACGTGAGTAGACCTGGAACCATTCAGCATTAACCTAAAGATTAACCTAAACGTGAGTAGACCTGGAACCATTCAGCATTAACCTAAAGATTAACCTAAACGTGAGTAGACCTGGAACCATTCAGCATTAACCTAAAGATTAACCTAAACGTGAGTAGACCTGGAACCATTCAGCATTAACCTAAAGACGTACCTAAACGTGAGTAGACCTGGAACCATTCAGCATGAACCTAAAGATTAACCTAAACCTGAGTAGACGTGGAACCATTCAGCATTAACCTAAAGATAACCTAAACGTGAGTAGACCTGGAACCATTCAGCATTAACCTAAAGATTAACCTAAACGTGAGTAGACCTGGAACCATTCAGCATTAACCTAAAGATTAACCTAAACGTGAGTAGACCTGGAACCATTCAGCATTAACCTAAAGATGTACCTAAACGCGAGTAGACCTGGAACCATTCAGCATTAACCTAAAGACGTACCTAAAACGTGAGTAGACCTGAACCATTCAGCATTAACCTAAAGATGTACCTAAACGTGAGTAGACCTGGAACCATTCAGCATTAACCTAAAGATGTACCTAAACGTGAGTAGACCTGGAACCATTCAGCATTAACCTAAAGATGTACCTAAACGCGAGTAGACCTGGAACCATTCAGCATTAACCTAAAGACGTACCTAAACGTGAGTAGACCTGGAACCATTCAGCATTAACCTAAATATGTACCTAAACGTGAGTAGACCTGGAACCATTCAGCATTAACCTAAAGATGTACCTAAACGTGAGTAGACCTGGAACCATTCAGCATTAACCTAAAGATTAACCTAAACGTGAGTAGACCTGGAACCATTCAGCATTAACCTAAAGATTAACCTAAACGTGAGTAGACCTGGAACCATTCAGCATTAACCTAAAGATTAACCTAAACGTGAGTAGACCTGGAACCATTCAGCATTAACCTAAAGATGTACCTAAACGTGAGTAGACCTGGAACCATTCAGCATTAACCTAAAGATGAACCTAAACGTGAGTAGACCTGGAACCATTCAGCATTAACCTAAAGATGTACCTAAACGTGAGTAGACCTGGAACCATTCAGCATTAACCTAAAGATGTACCTAAACGTGAGTAGACCTGGAACCATTCAGCATTAACCTAAAGACGTACCTAAACGTGAGTAGACCTGGAACCATTCAGCATTAACCTAAAGGTTAACCTAAACGTGAGTAGACCTGGAACCATTCAGCATTAACCTAAAGACGTACCTAAACGTGAGTAGACCTGGAACCATTCAGCATTAACCTAAAGATGTACCTAAACGTGAGTAGACCTGGAACCATTCAGCATTAACCTAAAGATTAACCTAAACGTGAGTAGACCTGGAACCATTCAGCATTAACCTAAAGATTAACCTAAACGTGAGTAGACCTGGAACCATTCAGCATTAACCTAAAGATTAACCTAAACGTGAGTAGACCTGGAACCATTCAGCATTAACCTAAAGATTAACCTAAACGTGAGTAGACCTGGAACCATTCAGCATTAACCTAAAGATGTACCTAAACGTGAGTAGACCTGGAACCATTCAGCATTAACCTAAAGATGTACCTAAACGTGAGTAGACCTGGAACCATTCAGCATTAACCTAAAGATTAACCTAAACGTGAGTAGACCTGGAACCATTCAGCATTAACCTAAAGATTAACCTAAACGTGAGTAGACCTGGAACCATTCAGCATTAACCTAAAGATGAACCTAAACGTGAGTAGACCTGGAACCATTCAGCATTAACCTAAAGACGTACCTAAACGTGAGTAGACCTGGAACCATTCAGCATTAACCTAAAGATTAACCTAAACGTGAGTAGACGTGGAACCATTCAGCATTAACCTAAAGATTAACCTAAACGTGAGTAGACCAGGAACCATTCAGCATTAACCTAAAGATTAACCTAAACGTGAGTAGACCTGGAACCATTCAGCATTAACCTAAAGATGTACCTAAACGTGAGTAGACCTGGAACCATTCAGCATTAACCTAAAGATTAACCTAAACGTGAGTAGACGTGGAACCATTCAGCATTAACCTAAAGATTAACCTAAACGTGAGTAGACCAGGAACCATTCAGCATTAACCTAAAGATTAACCTAAACGTGAGTAGACCTGGAACCATTCAGCATTAACCTAAAGATTAACCTAAACGTGAGTAGACCTGGAACCATTCAGCATTAACCTAAAGATGTACCTAAACGTGAGTAGACCTGGAACCATTCAGCATTAACCTAAAGATGTACCTAAACGTGAGTAGACCTGGAACCATTCAGCATTAACCTAAAGACGTACCTAAACGTGAGTAGACCTGGAACCATTCAGCATTAACCTAAAGGTTAACCTAAACGTGAGTAGACCTGGAACCATTCAGCATTAACCTAAAGACGTACCTAAACGTGAGTAGACCTGGAACCATTCAGCATTAACCTAAAGATGTACCTAAACGTGAGTAGACCTGGAACCATTCAGCATTAACCTAAAGATTAACCTAAACGTGAGTAGACCTGGAACCATTCAGCATTAACCTAAAGATTAACCTAAACGTGAGTAGACCTGGAACCATTCAGCATTAACCTAAAGATGTACCTAAACGTGAGCAGACCTGGAACCATTCAGCATTAACCTAAAGATTAACCTAAACGTGAGTAGACCTGGAACCATTCAGCATTAACCATTAACCTAAAGATGTACCTAAACGTGAGTAGACCTGGAACCATTCAGCATTAACCTAAAGACGTACCTAAACGTGAGTAGACCTGGAACCATTCAGCATTAACCTAAAGATTAACCTAAACGTGAGTAGACCTGGAACCATTCAGCATTAACCTAAAGATTAACCTAAACGTGAGTAGACCTGGAACCATTCAGCATTAACCTAAAGATTAACCTAAACGTGAGTAGACCTGGAACCATTCAGCATTAACCTAAAGACGTACCTAAACGTGAGTAGACCTGGAACCATTCAGCATTAACCTAAAGATGTACCTAAACGTGAGTAGACCTGGAACCATTCAGCATTAACCTAAAGACGTACCTAAACGTGAGTAGACCTGGAACCATTCAGCATTAACCTAAAGATGAACCTAAACGTGAGTAGACCTGGAACCATTCAGCATTAACCTAAAGATTAACCTAAACGTGAGTAGACCTGGAACCATTCAGCATTAACCTAAAGATGTACCTAAACGTGAGTAGACCTGGAACCATTCAGCATTAACCTAAACGTGAGTAGACCTGGAACCATTCAGCATTAACCTAAAGATTAACCTAAACGTGAGTAGACCTGGAACCATTCAGCATTAACCTAAAGATTAACCTAAACGTGAGTAGACCTGGAACCATTCAGCATTAACCTAAAGATTAACCTAAACGTGAGTAGACGTGGAACCATTCAGCATTAACCTAAAGATTAACCTAAACGTGAGTAGACCAGGAAACCATTCAGCATTAACCTAAAGATTAACCTAAAACGTGAGTAGACCTGGAACCATTCAGCATTAACCTAAAGACGTACCTAAACGTGAGTAGACCTGGAACCATTCAGCATTAACCTAAAGATGTACCTAAACGTGAGTAGACCTGGAACCATTCAGCATTAACCTAAAGATTAACCTAAACGTGAGTAGACCAGGAACCATTCAGCATTAACCTAAAGATGTACCTAAACGTGAGTAGACCTGGAACCATTTAGCATTAACCTAAAGATGAACCTAAACGTGAGTAGACCTGGAACCATTCAGCATTAACCTAAAGACGTACCTAAACGTGAGTAGACCTGGAACCATTCAGCATTAACCTAAAGATTAACCTAAACGTGAGTAGACGTGGAACCATTCAGCATTAACCTAAAGATTAACCTAAACGTGAGTAGACCAGGAACCATTCAGCATTAACCTAAAGATTAACCTAAACATGAGTAG
Organism: Coregonus suidteri; assembly: GCA_036851935.1. NCBI lineage: Eukaryota > Metazoa > Chordata > Actinopteri > Salmoniformes > Salmonidae > Coregonus > Coregonus suidteri. The sequence goes on from CM072221.1 coordinate 77,001,457, forward strand.
ACCTGGAACCATTCAGCATTAACCTAAAGATTAACCTAAACGTGAGTAGACCTGGAACACCATTCAGCATTAACCTAAAGATGTACCTAAACGTGAGTAGACCTGGAACCATTCAGCATTAACCTAAAGATGTACCTAAACGTGAGTAGACCTGGAACCATTCAGCATTAACCTAAAGACGTACCTAAACGTGAGTAGACCTGGAACCATTCAGCATTAACCTAAAGGTTAACCTAAACGTGAGTAGACCTGGAACCATTCAGCATTAACCTAAAGACGTACCTAAACGTGAGTAGACCTGGAACCATTCAGCATTAACCTAAAGATGTACCTAAACGTGAGTAGACCTGGAACCATTCAGCATTAACCTAAAGATTAACCTAAACGTGAGTAGACCTGGAACCATTCAGCATTAACCCATAACCTAAACGTGAGTAGACCTGGAACCATTCAGCATTAACCTAAAGATTAACCTAAACGTGAGTAGACCTGGAACCATTCAGCATTAACCTAAAGATGTACCTAAACGTGAGCAGACCTGGAACCATTCAGCATTAACCTAAAGATTAACCTAAACGTGAGTAGACCTGGAACCATTCAGCATTAACCTAAAGATGTACCTAAACGTGAGTAGACCTGGAACCATTCAGCATTAACCTAAAAGACGTACCTAAACGTGAGTAGACCTGGAACCATTCAGCATTAACCTAAAGATTAACCTATAACCGTGAGTAGACCTGGAACCATTCAGCATTAACCTAAAGATGTACCTAAACGTGAGTAGACCTGGAACCATTCAGCATTAACCTAAAGACGTAACTAAAACGTGAGTAGACCTGGAACCATTCAGCATTAACCTAAAGATTACCTAAACGTGAGTAGACCTGGAACCATTCAGCATTAACCTAAAGATTAACCTAAACGTGAGTAGACCTGGAACCATTCAGCATTAACCTAAAGATTAACCTAAACGTGAGTAGACCTGGAACCAGCATTCAGCATTAACCTAAAGATTAACCTAAACGTGAGTAGACCTGGAACCATTCAGCATTAACCTAAAGATTAACCTAAACGTGAGTAGACCTGGAACCATTCAGCATTAACCTAAAGATTAACCTAAACGTGAGTAGACCTGGAACCATTCCATAACCAGCTAAATTAGACCTGGGGAACCATTCAGCATTAACCTAAAGATGTACCTAAACGTGAGTAGACCTGGAACCATTAAGCATTAACCTAAAGATTAACCTAAACGTGAGATAAACCTGGAACCATTCAGCATTAACCTAAAGATTAACCTAAACGTGAGTAGACCTGGAACCATTCAGCATTAACCTAAAGATGTACCTAAACGTGAGTAGACCTGGAACCATTCAGCATTAACCTAAACGTGAGTTGCCATGCTTGGAGGTTCAGAAAACCATACAGTGTAATGTCGTTACCAGTACCCCCTGTATATAGTCTCATTATTGTTATCTCATTGTGTTATTATATTATTTTTTACTTTACTTTATTTAGTAAATCTTTTCTCAACTCTATTTTCTTAAGGCTGCATTGTTGGTTAAGGGCTTGTAAGTAAGCATTTCACTGTAAGTTCTACACCTGTTATATTAGGCGCATGTGACATATAAAATGTGATTTTATTTTATTTGACATTTTCGATTTTAATAGGCTGATGAAGCTCTTGGTAACACTTTAATGAGATACTCCTCTAGAGACGGTTTAAACCCTAACCTAATTCTAGCTCCAACCCTAACCCTAATGCTAACTAGGTTAGGTCAAAGGCTGGCATCAATCTCTCTTTTTATCTCTTTCCCATTCATCAGGAAGACATCAGCATTGTGTTTATCCCTCTCCCATGGGGACACAGCTCAGAGGATTTCTCCTACAACTTCACCCTATTTCAGGAGGATTGTCTTCACCAGCCCTCCCTGCTCCTCTCCAGGTCTGTGGTCGACCTGCCTGTTATCTATTTGTCCTAGACCTGCTTACCTAACCCCAACCCTAACCCTAACCCTAACCCCAACCCTAACCCTAACCCTAACCTAACCCTAACCCCAACCCCGATCCTCTGCAGGCAGGGCGTCCAGTCATCCCGGGGACGATAAAGAAAAATGCTTGGGAAGGTTCAGAACAGACATTGAGACAGATGCAGGATGATAGGCCAGAAAAATATCAAATGCATACAACAGTGTTTCCGTACTAAAATGTTTAAACACAAAGACAAGGCTGATGAAACAGATCACAACATTAGCTTAAAAGTTGATAAACTATTAATTATTCACATTACAAGTGCAGCAATGTGTTCACTCGTCTCGGCCATATGCTTGAATGTTATTATGCGAGAACACATTACTGGAGAACACCATTTCTCAAACGCGCACCTGATGCGAGCGGTTTTTATAACGCTACAGAGATGGATATACAGCCTAATGGTACAAATTTAGAACAAGGGAATTTCTGAAGATGCAACAATAGGATTGTGCCTCACTGCCTTTGGACAGTAGAATAAGAAATGCTGTTTTCATGGCATATCAGGAAATCTGTCTCTAGGGCTATTAAAAGCAAGGTAAGATAGTATATGTAAAACGTCAAGGTTTCAAACAATGATATGGCTGGCTAGGCATCGCATATGTAAATATTTAGGTTATGGAAATGTATAATATTAGAATATCATTCCAATGTTGGGCAAATAGGCCCTATTAGAATGCACATTTGACTAGCTCCCAGCCTGTCTGCAGGCCCGGAGCTGAGATTTTGTGTGCCGGGAGTTGCCGGTACAAAGCCTCTGTATGGACACATCGATAGCCTACAGACAATGCAAATGCCACAGCAACTCCCGGCACACGAAACCTCAGCTCCGGGCCTGCAGACAGGGCTCCCATTGGTCGCCAGCAGCTGGGACTTGAGTGGCAGCTGCTCTCGGCAGACCCCTGTGTGACTGAGCAGCCCTATTTAGGAGCCACACTGCTCACCCCAGCTGGGGAGAGGCCTAGAAAAGTGTGGCCTAAATATTGCCCACTCACTCCATCCTGGAAAGGCTACCGCACCTATAGGGAGTTCCACTCAGCGGTGGAAAATAATTCCCCTGAAACTGGCGACATGGAAACATCAGAACTCTTTTGGACACTGACGATAATAGCGATAGACCCCATGGGAGAACAGCTCTGATTGCTGCAGAATTAAGACGCTACAACATTGACATTGCTTGCCCTGAGTGAGACAAGGTTCCTGGATGAAGGTTCTCTGAAAGAGGAGGGAGAAGACTACACCTTCTTCTGGAAAGGTTACCCTCCGGGTGAATAACATCAGCACGGTGTGGGACTGGCAATTAAGAACAGCCTTTTACCCAGCCTAACCGAAAACACCTGTCGGAATAAGTGAAAGACTCATGTCTCTCCGTATTCCCCTAGCCAAGATGTGTTATGCTGTTGCCAGCAGGCGCCCTGGCCAAGGTGATGCTACACAGGCTGGTGAGCAACATCACAGAGGAACTGCTGCCGGAAGTCACAATGCGGCTTCAGAAAAGAACAGGAGTACGGTCATCATGATATTCACGGCATGGCAACTCCAGGAGAAGTGCCGTGAACAACATCCAGACCTTTTCATGGCCTTTGTCGACCTTGCCAAGGCCTTCGACACTGTGAGCAGAGAACTACTATGGGGTATTATACTCAAATTTGGCTGTCCGGACAAATTTGCCAACATTCTTTGGCTCGGGTGTCCATAGGAGGGCAGGAGTCAGTGCCCTTTGGAGTAAGCATCGGTGTGAGGCAGGTGTGTGTACTGGCACCTGTACTCTTTAACATCTTTCTCCTATGTGTCACCCAGCTTCTCCACAAGGAGCTTGAGAACAGCAGCGGGATTGCAGTGGGACTTCTGGCTGGATGGAAAACTATTCAACATCCGGAGGCTCCAAGCAACCACCAAGGTTTTGACGGAGCAGGTTCTTGAGCTGCAGCATGCTGATGACTGTGCTCTTGTGGCCCACACTCCGGAAGACCTTCAGTCCATCCTTGTAGTGGCTGCGAGGGTCTATAGCAGGATGGAACTGTCTATCAACACCACCAAGACAGAGGTGGTCTGCCAATGGAGATCCAGCCCTCCACCCACCATGCCTGTCTTCACCATTGAACACAAATCACTGGAAACAGTCCCGTCCTTCAAATACTTGGGCAGCGTCCTCTCGGAGGACTGCAGCATCGACCTCAAAATTCAAAATATGATCAAGCAAGCATCAGCTGCCTTGGGAAACTGAGACGCATGGTCTTCAAAACAGGGATCTCCACCTCCACACCAAATGTCACCATCTATCAAGCCATCTGCATCACCAGTGAAGCTTGGGTCACTACAGCCGCCCACAACAAGCAGCTAGAGCGATTTCACATAGGATGCCTGAAGCACATACCTGGGGAATCACCTGGTGTGACCGTGGTGCCCCATACAAAACAACTTTGCTAAGACCAACTGCAAGAGTATGGAGGCCGTGGGTCACCCAACACCAACTACTCTGCTGGGCAGGTCATTAGGATGTCTCAGGAGCGCCACCTCCTACGTTAGCTGTCTTTTGGCAGGTCCATTTTATGTCTCAGGAGCGCCCCACCAACTACTACTGGCTTGGGCAGGTCATTAGGATGTCCTCAGGAGCGCCACCAACTAAACGCTGGCTTGGGCATGTCATTAGGATGTCTCAGGAGCGCCACCAACTACTCTGGCTTGTCTTAGGATGCAGTAGCGCCACCAACTGCTCTGGCTTTAGGATGTTCTCAGGAACCACTACTTGCCATTGGATTCTCAGGATCGCCACCACCTGCTCTGGCTTGGGCATGTCATTAGGATGTCTCAGGAGCGCCACCAACTACGCTGGCTTGGGCATGTCATTAGGATGTCTGCGCCACCAACTCAGGCTTGGGCATCTCATTAGGATTGTCTCAAGGAGAGCACCAACTGCTCTGGCTTGGGCATGTCATTAGGATGTCTCAGGAGCGCACCAACGTACTCTGCTTGGGCATGCATTATGGATGTAGCATAGCGCCCCGTGCACCTACGCGGATTGGGCATGTTAGGATGTCTCAGGAGCGCCACCAACTACGCTGGCTGTGGGCAGGTCATTAGGATGTCTCAGGAGCGCCACCAACTACGCTGGCTTGGGCATGTCATTAGGATGTCTCAGGAGCGGCCACCAACTACGCTGGCTTGGGCAGGTCATTAGGATGTCTCAGGAGCGCTTGCCATGAAGATCCTGTCTGGCCAGCTGGACTTGACCGTGGCGGTCTGCAGGGGGCAGGATTGAAGCCTACAAGGACCACACACCTGAAAACGTCACTGAAGAAGATTGTGCAACATCAAACCCACAGACCTGGAGGATGCTGCTTGCAGACAGTTCCACCTGGCGGCAGCTCTGCCAGAGCGGTGTTGTACAGAGGAGGAGGAAAGGAGCACAAAGAGACAGCAAAAACAGCTCAGGAGACATACCAACATGCTGCCCCCTCCAACACAGACTGGGACATACCACCATGCTGCCCCCACCAACACAGACTGGGGACATACCACCATGCTGCCCCCTCCCCCACAGATGAAAGAATGCTGCCCCCCCCCCAACAGGACTGAATGGGACAACCATGAAGCACCACTCCCACCAACACAGACTGAGACATACCACCATGCTGCCCCCTCAACACACAGGATGTGTACGCACATGCGTGTTTCTGATACCCATGAACTGGACCACCATGCTCGCTACCTCCAACAGACCAGAGTCGATACCCAACTGCTGCACCAGGCCACCAAACACAGACTGGGACAATACCAGCATGCTGGCCGTAAGGGGGCCCAACACAGGACTGGACATACCACATGCCTGCCCCATGCCAACACAGAATGGGAATACCACCATGCTTGCCCCCCACCAACACAGACTGAGACATAACCCCATGCTGCCCCCACCAACACAGAATTGGACTACACACACCATGCTGCCCAACCCAACACACAGACTACCGCAATGACATACCACCATGCTGCCATACCACACTGCCCCTCCACACAGGACTGGACATACCACCATGCTGCCCCCTCCAACACAGACTGGGACATACCACCATGCTGCCCCCTCCAACACAGACTGGGACATACCACCCATGCTGCCCCCGTTCCAACACAGACTGGGGAAATACCACCATGCTGCCCCCTCCAACACAGAGACATAACATACACCATGCTGCCCCCTTCAAACCTCCCACCATACCAACACAGACTGAGACATACCACCATGCTGCCCCCACCAACACAGACTGAGACATACCACCATGCTGCCCCCTCCACACAGACAGGGACATACCACCATGCTGCCCCCACCAACACAGACTGAGACATACCACCATGCTGCCCCCCCCCCCACCTCCAACACAGAGACATACCACCATGCTGCCCCCCACCAACACAGAGACATACCACCATGCTGCCCCCTCCATACACAGACTGAGGACATACCACCATGGCTGCCCCTCCAACACAGAGACATACCACCAATGCTGCCCCCACCAAACAGACTAGAGACATACCACCATGCTGCCCCCACCACACCAACACGTGATTGTGACATACCACCATGCTGCCCCCCCCAACACAGGACTGGGACATACCACCATGCCTGCCCCCCACCAACACAGAGACATACACAGAGACATCCACCATGCTGCCCCCCCACCAACACAGACTGGGAATACCACCATGCTGCCCCCACCAACACAGAGACATACTACCACCATGCTGCCCCCTCCAACACAGAGTGAGACATACACCATGCTGCCCCCAACACAGGACCAACACAGACTGACACAAAGACCACCATGCTGCCCCCACCAACACAGACGAGACATACCACCATGCTGCCCCCTCCGAACACAGACTGAGACATACGACCATGCTACCACCATGACATACACCTGCCCCCCACCAACACAGACTTGGGACATACCACCATGCTGCCCCCCACCAACACAGAGACATACCCCATGCTGCCCCCCCACCAACACAGACTGAGACATACCACCATGCTGCCCACCCCCGACCATACCACCATTGGCTGCACCCCCCCAACACAGACTGAGGACATACCACCATGCTGCCCCTCCAACACAGACTGCGACAACCACCACTGCTGCCCCCTCCAACACAGACTGGGACACCATACCACCATGCTGCCATACCCACCAACACAGACAGAGACAATACCACCATGCTTGCTCCCCCACCAACCAGACTGAGACATACCACCATGCTGCCCCCCACCAACACAGACTGAGAACATACCACCATGCTGCCCCCCCAACACAGACTGGGAGACATACCACCATGCTGCCCCCTCCAACACAGAGACATACCACCATGCTGCCCCCCCACCAACACAGACTGGGACATACCACCATGCTGCCCTCCAACAACACAGAGACATACCACCATGCTGCCCCCACCAACACAGACTGGGACATACCACCATGCTGCCCCCCAACACAGCTGACACACCACCATGCTGCCCCCCTCCAACACAGACTGAGACATACCACCATGCTGCCCCCACCAACACAGACTGGGACATACCACCATGCTGCCCCCACCAACACAGACTGGGACATACCACCATGCTGCCCCCACCAACACAGACTGGGACATACCACCATGCTGCCCCCACCAACACAGACTGAGACATACCACCATGCTGCCCCCCCACCAACACAGACTGGGACCTCCAAACACCATGCTGCCACCTGCTGCCCACCAAAACAGGACAACACAGACTGCTGACATACCACATGCTGCAGGAGCCCCCCACCAACACAGACTGGGACATACCACCCATGCTGGCCCCCCCCACCACACCGAGAGACATACACCATGCTGCCCCCCCCCAACAACACAGACTGTGACATACCACCATGCTGCCTCCCACAACAACACAGACTGGACATACCACCATGCTGCCCCCCACCAACACAGATCTGGGACATACCACCATGCTGCCCCCCCACCAACACAGACTGGGACATACCACCATGCTTGCCCCCACCAACACAGATGGACATACCACCATGTGCCCCCCCAACACAGACGGGAAATACACCATGCTGCCCCCACCAAACACGATGCACTATGACCCCGCTGCAATAAAGTTTCGTGGATTTCGGGATTGGACTCTACAGTCACCAAAAGAATTGGGGCGGGCAGGTAGCTTTGTGGTTAAGGCGCATTATGCCATTAACCGAAAGGTCACTGGTTCTAATCCCCCGAGCCGACTAGGTGAAAAATCTGTCGATGTGCCCTTGAGCAGGCACTAACCCTTTTAATTGCTCTGGAAAGAGTGCCTGCTAAATGACTAAAAAAATATATTTTTTAATCACCGTAACTCAGAAGTGGAAGTCCTCATCAGATACAATGGGACTACTGAAGAAGAAGAAGGCTTATGGCTAGCTAGCTACTATGGTATTCTACAGAATATGTTTCTATCTCCCTGGCCTAAACAGAATGACACGTTAAAGTGTGCAAAGTATTCTGCCTCGCGCCTGCAACACTGCCTGGCTGGGGGCCCGGTGCGGCGTGCGCACTGTGAAGAGCTGAATGAAAGATCATTTTCAGAAGCGTTGCGTCCACAGGCATCATATTTTTTTAATTTACTTGAATGAAAGTCTACTAAAGAGAGACTTTGTTCCATGTGTTTCTCGGCTATTACTTGTTGTTCACAGCTAGTCAGTTGTTTGTTTGAGTTTCAAACTGATAGGGAAGAGAAGCAACGCCGATACTACCAGACTCAATCTCACAGGCACAACATGACTTGAGTTCATTACCAGGGTAACCTCCCTCCCTTAAAGGGGGCAGAGTCATTTTTGTTGTCTCATCTGTGATATTTGTTAAAAAGACTCAGTCACATAAGTTAATGAAATTAAACAAATACCACATTACTTCCCTTACTAGTACATATATTTATTGGTTTACAAACATTACAAAGCATGTGCATCCTTTTTTTTGTGTTTTGTTGGTGTAATTCTATTTTGGCTGGTAAAAAATCTGAGTGGCTGGTGGACCAAAAAGTACATTTGAGGCCCTGGCCGTTATGCAAATGGTGGCGTTCAAAAAGGTAAAGGCGACCATTCTTCAGGCAGGGAACCATTCTTCAGGCAGGGAACCATTCTTCAGGCAGGGAACACACGTTCTGTATTGTATATTGTTGTGTTATGTTGTTTAATGGGGCAGCTGTGGTGGAAGTAATATCTCTAACTTAAGTTTATTCAGGTTCACAATAACATGTATACATGTGGATAACATGTTCAATTAATGAATTATAATATTAATAATGTATTTTTTTTACATTTACATTTTAATAATTTAGCAGACACTCTTATCCAGAGCGACTTACAAATTGGTGCATTCACCTTATGATAGCCAGTGGGACAACCACTTTACAATATGTTTTTTTCTTCAACTGGAAGCCAGTGGAGTGTGCGGAAGAGCGGGGTGATGTGAGAGAACTTGGAAGGTTGAACACCAGACGGGCTGAGGCATTCTGGATGAGTTGTAGGGGTTTAATGGCACAGGCAGGGAGCCCAGCCAACAGCGAGTTGCAGTAATCCAGACGGGAGATGACAAGTGGTCCTCTGTAGCTCAACTGGTAGAGCACGGCGCTTGTAACGCCAAGGTAGTGGGTTCGATCCCGGACCACCCATACACACAAAAAAATGTATGCAGCATGACTGTAAGTCGCTTGGATAAAAGCGTCTGCTAAATGGCATTATTATTATTATTGTGCCTGGATTAGGACCTGTGCGCTTCCTGTGTAAGGCAGGGTCGTACTCTGCAAATGTTGTATAGCATGAACCTACAGGATCGGGTCACCGCCTTGATGTAACGGAGAACGACAGGGTGTTGTCCAGGGTCATGCCAAGGCTCTTTGCACTCTGGGAGGAGGACAAAACGGAGTTGTCAACCGTGATGGCGAGATCATGGAATGGGCAGTCCTTCCCCGGGAGAAGAGCAGCTCCGTCTTGCCAAGGTTCAGCTTGAGGTGGTGATCCGTCATCCACACTGATATGTCTGCCAGACATGCAGAGATGCGATTCACCACCTGGTTATCAGAAGGGGGAAAGGAGAAGATTTATTATGTGTCGTCTGCGTAGCAATGATAGGAGAGGCCATGTGAGGATATGACAGAGCTAAAGACTTGGTGTATAGCGAGTATGGGAGAGGGCCTAGAACTGAGCCCTGGGGGACACCAGTGGTGAGAGCACGTGGTGCGGAGACGGATTCTCGCCACGCCACCTGGTAGGAGCGACCTGTCAGGTAGGATGCAATCCAAGAGTGGCAGCGCCGGAGATGACCAACTCGGAGAGGGTGGAGAGGAGGATCTGATGGTTCACAGTATCAAAGGCAGCAGATAGGTCTAGAAGGACGAGTGCAGAGGAGAGAGAGTTAGCTTTAGCAGTGCGGAGAGCCTCCGTGACACAGAGAAGAGCAGTCTCAGTTGAATGACCAGTCTTGAAACCTGACTGGTTTGGATCAAGAAGGTCATTCTGAGAGAGATAGCAAGAGAGTTGGCTAAAGACGGCACGCTCAAGAGTTTTGGAGAGAAAAGAAAGAAGGGATACTGGTCTGTAGTTGTTGACATCGGAGGGATCGAGTGTAGGTTTTTTGAGAAGGGTGCAACTATCGCTCTCTTGAAGACAGAAGGGACATAGCCAGCGGTCAAGGATGAGTTGATGAGCGAGGTGAGGTAAGGGAGAAGGTCACCGGAAATGGTCTGGAGAAGAGACGAGGGGATAGGGTCAAAGCAGGCAGGTTGATGGGCGGCAGGCCGTCGCAAGTCGCAATATTTCATCTGGAAGAGAGAGGGAGAAAGAAGTCAAAACATAGGGTAGGGCAGTGTGAGCAGGACCAGCGGTGTCATTTGACTTAACAAACAAGGATCGGATGTCGTCAACCTTCTTTCAAAATGGTTGACGAAGTCATCCACAGAGAGGAGGGAGGAGGGGGGGGAGGGGGAGGAGGATTCAGCAGGAGGAGAAGGTGGCAAAGAGCTCCTAGGGTTAGAGGCAGATGCTTGGAATTTAGAGTGGTAGAAAGTGGCTTTAACAGCAGAAACAGAGGAAGAAATGTAGAGAGGAGGAATGAAAATATGCCAGGTCCGCAGGGAGTCTAGTTTTCTCCATTTCCGCTCGGCTGCCCGGAGCCCTGTTTTGTGAGCACGCAATGAGTCGTCAAGCCACGGAGCAGGAGGGGAGGATTGGGGACATAGAGAGTCAAAGGATGCAGAAAGGGAGGAGAGGAGGGTTGAGGAGCAGAATCAGGAGATCGGAGGGAGAAGGATTTAGCAGAGGGAAGAGATGATAGGATGGAAGAGGAGAGAGTAGCGGGAGGAGAGAGAGCAAAGGTTGCGACGGCGCATTACCATCTGAGTAGGGCAGAGTGAGTAGTGTTGGAGGAGAGCGAGAGAGAAAAGGATACAAAGTATGTGGTCGGAGACATGGAGGGAAGTTGCAGTGAGATTAGTAGAAGAACAGCATCTAGTAAAGATGAGGTCAAGCGTTTTGCATGCCTTGTGAGTAGGGGGACGGTGAGAGGATGAGGTCAAAAGAGGAGAGGAGTGGAAAGAAGTAGGTAGAGAGAAATGAGTCAAGGTAGAACGTAGGGAGGTTAAAGTCACCAGAAACTGTGAGGGGTGAGCCATCCTCAGGAAAGGAACTTATCAAGGCGTCAAGCGCTCATTGATGAACTCTCCAAGGGAACCTGGAGGGCGATAAATGACTGTGACAGCATGGAATTCAAATGAGGAGATAGACAGATGGGTCAGGGGAGAAAGAGAGAATGTCCACTTGGAGAGATGAGGGATTCCTGTGCCACTGCCGCGCTGAACAGATGCTCTCAGGGTATGCGAGAACACATGGTCAGACGAGGAGGAGAGCAGTAGGAGTAGCAGTGTTTTCTGTGGTAATCCATGTTTCCGTCAGCGCCAAGAAGTCTAGGGACTGGAGGGTAGCATAGGATGAGATGAACTCTGCCTTGTTGGCGCAGAAAGGCAGTTCCAGAGGCTGCCGGAGACCTGGAACTCCACGTGGGTCATGGTGCAGGGACCACCAGGTAGAGAGGCAGCAGCCACGCGGTGTGGAGGCATTTGTATGGCCTGTGCAGAGAGGAGAGAACAGGGATAGACAGACACATAGTTGACAGGCTACAGAAAAAGGCTACACTAATGCAAAGGAGATCGGAATGGAAATTACTAAACATCTGGGATTGTTTTTTTAAGACAAAATTTTTTTCTTTAAAAAAATTATTT
>CM072221.1:77014278-77032973 GCA_036851935.1 Coregonus suidteri
CAAATCCTGGAGACGCCACCTCCTCCTCTATGGCCACTCGGGTGATAGTCAGGTTACACTTGCACCCCAAATCACCCCTAGTCCCTGGGGCCCTAGTCCCTAGGCCCCTAGTCCTACGGCCTCGTCCCCTACTCCCTAGTCCCTACGCCCTATCCCCTCCGCCCTAGTCCCCCTACCCGCTAGTCCCTACGTTTTGGTTAGGTGTAAGGTGCAGCTATTACTTACAACCAGGGGTTCAGTTCTGAACCTTACCGTCTTTTTTCATTCCTTTCCACGTTTTCCGACCAGCAAAAATTCGCACCGTCCGAATAAAAAAACGCCAGTTGGACCTTTTGGTTGGCGGGTGGGGCGAGAGCGGGTGTGAGGAAGGCTTTTGGCTCGAAGCGTTGGCATCTTGTTATTACAATAATTATCTGAATTCGGTCCCACAGAAATTATACCTTCGGTAGGAGCGGCTTCCATGAAGTAACTGTGAATGTCTTTGAGTTTCCGTAGGTTGGCTTAAACGTCGGACACAGGAGCTAGCTAGCTAAGCTTTTGTGTGAGGAGCGGGGGGGCACCAGATTTAAAAATTAAAAAAACATTCGTACCTTTTTTTTGTGTAGTTTAATTACAGCCACTGTGAAACAAATTTTTTTTTTTTTCTTTTCATTTAGCAGATGCTCTTATGCCAGAGCGAATTAACAGGAGCAATTAGGGTTTAAGATGCCTTGCTCAAGGGCACATCGACAGATTTTTCACTCTAGTCTGCTTCGCGGGGAATTAGAACCAGCGGACTCCTTCCTTTTTTCGGTTACATGCACAACAACGATCTTAACCACTAAGAAGCACCTGCCGCCACTTTTAGTCTATTACATTATCCCGTTATTTATTTATCCTTTTCCCCCCCCATCCACTCCCCTGATTGGAGGTAAACTAATGGACAATTCCATACCCTGATTGGAGAGTAAAAAACTAATGGCCATTCCCTCCCCTGATTGGATAACACTAATGTCCATCCCTCCCCTGAGTGTGGTAACACGACAATGGCCATCCCTCCCATGATTGGAGTAGTAAAACTAATGGCATCCCTCCCCTGAATGAGGAGTAAACGAATGGGCAGTCCATCCCCTGATTGCGAGCTAACACTAATGGCCATCCCTCCCTGATTGGAGGTAAACGAATGGCCATCCCTCCCCTATTTGGAGGTAAACTAATTTACCACTCCCTCCCCTGATTGGAGTAAAACTAATGGCCAATCCACCCCTGATTGTAAGTAAACTAATGGCCATCCATCCCCTGATTAGGAGTAAACTTAATTGCCATACCCTCCCCTGATGGGAGTAAAAACTAATGGCCATCCCTCCCCCTGAGTGGTAGTAAAACTAATGGCCAACACTCCCCTGATTTGGAGTAAACTAATGGCCATCCCTCCCCCTGAGTGGATGTAAACTATGGCCATCCATCCCATGATTTTGTATTGTAAAATAATGGCCATCCCCTCCCCTGATTGGAGGAGTAAACTTAATGACCTCCCTCCTCCTGATTGGAGAAGTAAACCATTGGCCGATCCCTCCCCTGATTGGAGTAAAATAATGACCATACATCCCTGTGAGGGGTAAACTAATGACCATCCTCCCCCTGATTGAGAGTAAAACTAATGACAATCCCTCCCCTGATTGGAGTAAACTAATGGCCATCCCTCCCCTGATTGGACGTAAACTAATGGTCCATCCCTCCCTCTGATTGAGTGAACTAATGATCATACCTCCCATATTTGGAGGAAAACTAAATGGACCATCCCCTCCCCTGATTGGAGTAAACTAATGACCATCCCTCCCCTGATTGGAGTAAACTAATGGCCATCCCTCCCCTGATTGGAGTAAACTAATGGCCATCCCCTCCAATGATTGGGGTAAACTAAGGCCATACCTCCCCTGATTGGAGTAAAACTAATGGCCATCCCTCCCCTGATTGGAGTAAACTAATGGCCAGTCCCTCCCCTGATTGGGAGGTAAACTAATGACCAATCCCTCCCCTGATTGGAGTAAACTATGGCCATCCCTCCCCCTGATTGGAGTAAACTAATTGACCCATCCCTCCCCTGATTGGAGTAAACTAATGACCATCACTCCCCGATGTTTGGTATGTAAACTAATGGACCATCCCTCCCCCTGATTGGAGTAAACTAATGGCCCATACCCTCCCAGGATTTGAGGTAAACTAATGGCCATCCCTCCCCTGATTGTGAGTAACTAATGACCATCCCTCCCCTGATTGGAGTAAAACTAAAGACCATCCCTCCCATGATTGGAGTAAAATCAAATGACCATCCCTCCCCTGATTGGAGAGGCAGTAACACTAATGGCCATCCTCCCCCTGGATTGGGAGTAAAAACTAAATGTCCATCCCTCCCCTGATTGGAGAGTAAACTAATGACGCATCCCTCCCCTGATGGAGTAAAACTAGGGGCCATCCCTCCCCTGATTGGAGTAAACTAATGACCATCCCTCCCTCGATTGGAGTAAACTAATGACCATCCCTCCCCTGATTTGGAGTAAACTATTACCATCCCGCCCCTGATTGGAGTAACTAATCGGCCATCCCCTCCCTGATTGGGGTAAAACTAATGCCTCCCTCCCCTGATTGGAGTAAACGAATGTCCCATTTCCTCCCCCTGAATTGGAGTAAACTAATGGCCCTAAAGACCCTGATTGGAGTAAACTAGGGCCAACCCTCCCCTGATTGGAGTACTAATTGACCATCCCTACCCTGATGTGGACGTAAAAGTACTGCCTCACGTCCCCCTAATTGGACCCAAACTATAGCCATACCCTCACCTGCTTGGAGTGGCGGGAATCGGCGCACCCCTCCCCTGAGTGGGAGTAAAACTGAGGGACATCCCTCCCCTGATTGGAGTAAACTAATGGCCATCCCTCCCCTGTGATTGGAGTAAAACTAATGGCCATCCTCCCCTGATTGGAGTACCCTAATGGAACATCTCCTCCCCTGATTGGAGTAAACTAATGACCATCCCTCCCCTGATTGGAGTAAACTAATGACCATCCCTCCCCTGATTGGAGTAAACTAATGACCATCCCTCCCCTGATTGGTAAACTAATGAACCATTCCCTCCCCTGTCGGAGTAGACTGGCCGTCCCTCCTGTATGGTAACTAATGACCATCCTCCGCTCCCCTGATTGGAGTAGACTAATGACCATCCCTCCCCTGAGTTTGAGTAAACTAATGACCATCCCTCCCCTGATTGGAGTAAACTTATGCCATCCCTCCCCTGATTGGGTAAAGTAATGCACCATTCCCTCCCCTGATTGGTGTAAACTAAAATGGACGTCCCTCCCCTGAATTGGGGAGTAAACTAATGGCCATCCCTCCCCTGATTGGAGTAAACTAATGGCCATCCCTCCCCTGATTGGAGTAAACTAATGACCATCCCTCCCCTGATTGGAGTAAACTAATGGCCATCCCTCCCTGATTGGAGTAACTAATGGCCACATCCCTCCCCTGATTGGCGTAAACTAATGGCCATCGCCTCCCCTGAATTGGAGTAAACTAATGGCCATCCCTCCCCTGATTGGAGTAAACTAATGGCCATCCCTCCCCTGATTGGAGTAAACTAATGGCCATCCCTCCCCTGATTGGAGTAAACTAATGGCCATCCCTCCCCTGATTGGAGTAAACTAATGGCCATCCCTCCCCTGATTGGAGTAAACTAATGGCCATCCCTCCCCTGAGTAAACTAATGGCCCTTCCTCCCCTGATTGGAGTAGACTAATGGTCATCCTCCCCTGATTGGGAGTAAACTATTTTACCATCCCTCCCCTGATTGGAGTAAAACTAATGGCCATCCCTCCCCCCCTGGTGAGAAAAATTGGAGTAAGACTAGTGGACATTCCCCTCCCCTGATTGGAGTAAACTAAATGGACATCCCTCCCCCCTGATTGAGTTAGTAAACTAATTGGCCATCCGCTCCCCTGATTGGAGTAAACTAATCCCTCCCCTGACCATCCCTCTTTCCGCCCCTGATTGGAGTAAACTAATTGGCCATCCCTTCCCCTGATTGGAGTAAACTAATGGCCATCCCTCCCCTGATTGGAGTAAACTAATTTACCATCCCTCCCCTGATTGGAGTAAACTAATGGCCATCCCTCCCCTGATTGGAGTAAACTAATGAGCCATCCCTCCCCTGATTGGAGTAAACTAATTTACGCATGCCTCCCCGATTGGAGTAAACTAATTTACCATCCCTCCCCGTGATTGGAGTAAACTATGGCCATCCCTCCCCTGAATTGGAGTACACTAATGGCCATCCCATCCCCTTATTGGAGTAAACTAATTGCCATCCCTCCCCTGATTGGAGTCAACTATTGGGCGCATCCCTCCCCTGATTGGAGTAAACTAATGCCCATCCCTCCCTGATTGCAAGTACTCATGGACATCCCCCCCTGATTGGAGTAAACTAATGGCCCATCCCGTCCCCTGATTTGGATTAAACTAATGCCTCCCTCCCCTGATTGGATAACGTAATGGACCTCCCTCCCTTGATTGGGGGGATAAACTAATGGCCATCCCTCCCGCTGATTGGAGTCAACTAATTTACCATGCCCTCCCCTGATTGGAGTAAACTAATGGCCATCCCTCCCTGATTGGAGTAAAACTAATGGACATCCTCCCCCGCTTTGGGATTCAACTATTGGACATCCCTCCCCCTGATTTGGAGTAAACTAATTTACCATCCCTCCCTGATTGAGGTAAACTGAATGCCATCCCTCCCCTGATTGGAGTTAAACTTAATTGGACATCCCGACCCCGATTGGAGTAAACTATGGCCATCCCTCCCTATTGGAGTTCAACTACTTTACAATCCCTCCCCTGATTGGAGTACACTAATTTACCTCCCTCCCCTATTTGGAGTAAACTAATGGATCATCCCTCCCTGATTTGTATTAAACTAATTTCCATCCCTCCCCTGACATTAAAAGAAAAGCTAAACTCAATTTACCTATATCCCCTCCCCTGCTTGGCATTAACCTAAATGACATCCCTCCCCTGATTGGAGTAAACTAATTTACCATCCCTCCCCTGATTGGAGTAAACTAATTTACCATCCCTCCCCTGATTGGAGTAAACTAATTTACCATCCCTCCCTTATTGGATTAAACTAATTAACCATCCCTCACCTGTTTGTGTAAAACTACTTTACCATCCCTCCCCGGATTGTAGTAAACTCTGGCCATCCCTCCCCTGATTGGAGAGACGAATGGCCCTCCCTCCCCCTGATTGGAGTAACTATGGCCCATCCCTCCCTGATTGGAGAAACTGATGGACAATCCCTCCACCTGATGGAGTAACTAATGGCCATCCCTCCCTGATTGGATTAATCTATTTAACCATCCCTCCCCTGATTGGGAGTAACTAATGGAATCCCTCCCCTGATTGTAGTACACTAATGGACAATCCTCCCCCCTGATTGGATACACTAATTACCGATCCTCCCCTGATTGGTAAACTATTTACATCCCTCCCCTGATTGGAGTAAACTATTTACCATCCTCCCCTGATGGAGTAAACTAATGACCATCCCTCCCCTGATTTGGAGTCACCTAATGACCATCCCTCCCCTTGATTGGAGTAACACTAATGAACCATCCTCCCTACCCCCTGATTGGAGTAAACTGATGACATCCCCTCCCTGATTGGAGTAAAACTAATGACCATACCCTCCCCCTGATTGGAGTAAAACTAATGACCATCCCTCCCTGATTGGAGTAAACTCATTGACCATACCTCCCCTGATTGGAGTAAACTAATGACCTTGATCCCTCCCCTGATTGGAGTAAACTAATTTACCATCCCTCCCCTGATTGGAGTAAACTAATTTACCATCCCTCCCCTGATTGGAGTAAACTAGTGGACAACACTACTTCTACTGCTACTTATCAGCTATTCGCCTCAAATTTCCGGTACATGTATTTAAATAATTATACATATACAGTTCCTTTGGAAAAGTATTCAGACCCTTTCAACTTTTTCCAACATTTTGTTTACTTAGAGCCCTTATTCTAAAATATATAAAATTGTTTTTTTTTCCCTCATCGTATCTACACACACACTACCCCCAATATGACATCAAAAAACAGGGTTTTTGAAATTGTTGATAATTTATTTTAACAAACTCATCACATTTACATAAGTAAGTCATACCCTTTTCTTACAATACTTTGTAGAAGCACCTTTGGCAGCATTTTACAGCCATCGAGTCTTTCGTGGTTATGACGCTCCTCAATTTTTTTTGTGTTGCTTTCGGTTGTCTGCCCTTAACCGGTTCCAACCCTCCCAGCGCTAGACCTATTACCCAGGATTAAGGGACTTGTTTCTCCCATAGCTATACTAGTACCCAGGATGTAGGGACCTGTTTCCTCTCAGCGCTTGACTAGTACCCAGGATGTAGGGAGCTGTTTTTCTCTCAGAGCTAGACTAGGTACTCCAGGATAAAGGGACTGTTTCCTCTCAGAGCTAGACATAGTACCCATGAGGTATGGACTGTTTCTGTCTCTCAGAGCTAGACTAGTACCTCAGAATGTAGGGACTTTTTTTCTCTGAGCTAGACTAGTACCCAGGATGAAGGACTGTTTTCGCTCATAGCTAGACTAGTACCCCAGGATGTAAGGGAGTTTTCTGTTCTCTCAGAGCTCTAGACTCTTCTCCAGGATGTAGGGACTGTTTCTCTCAGAGCTAGACTATTACCCAGGATGAAGGGACTTTTTTCTTCTCATAGCTATACTAAGTCCCCCAGGATGTGGGGAACTGTTTCTCCTCATAGCTAGACTATAGGTCCCAGGATAGTAGGGACTGTTTCCTCTGAGCTAGACTAGTACCCAGGATGCAAAGGACTGTTTTTCTCTCCGAGCTAGAACTAGTACCCAGGATGTAGGGACTGTTTTCTCTCAGAGCTAAGACTAGTACCCCAGGATGAAGGGACTGTGTATTTTCTCTCCGGAGCTAGACATAGTACCTCCGGATTGAAGGGACTGTTTCTTCTCAGAGCTAGGACTAGTACCCAGGATGTAGGACCTGTTTCTCTCAGAGCTAGACCTAGTACCCAGGATGTAGGGACCTGTTTCTCTCAGAGCTAGACTAGTACCCAGGATGTAGGGACTGTTTTCTCCTCTCAGAGCGATACAGGTCCCCAGTATGTAGGGGACTGTTTCGCGCAGAGCTAGACTATTAACCCAGGATGGTAGGGACTGTTTCTCTGAGCTAGACCTAGTACCCACATTATGAAGGGACTGTTTCTCTCAGAGCTAGACTAGTACGGCCAGGATGTAGGGACTGTTTTTTCTCTCAAGCTAGACTATGAGTACCGCAGGATGAAGGGACTGTTTCCCTCAGAGCTAGAATAGTACCCAGGGATGAAGGACTGTTTCTCTCAGAGCTAGAACTAGTACCCAGGATGTAGGGACTGTTTTCTCTCAGAAGCTATACTATTACCGCAGGATGTAGCGGACTTTTTTTCTCCTCAGATCTAGACCTATTACCCCAGGATGAAGGGACTGCTTGTTAACCCCCCCCCCACCCGACTCCTGCAGAATATCAAGGTGTCCAGTGGAGACATGAGGAGTCCTCTGTATCCGATGTACGGGGAGCTGGCGTTTCTACAGGTTGGTGCCAAAAAAATAATACTTTTGAAATGCCTTTTTTAGCAACCCAATATTAGGCCTTGTTAAACCTACATTACAGTGGTTTGTCACTGGGGTTGGGGTCCAATGCCGGAAGTAGAACTGACAATCCAGATTCCGATCTTCCTCTTCAAATGCTTTTTCAATGCGGAATTTCGAATTGGAACTTGTGGTTACTTTCTGCATTGACACATAGCTTTCCCATATATATACCTACTGTGACTAAACCAGGCTTAGCACAATATATAGACCTACCTGTGACCGTAACCAGGCTATCACAATATATAAGTACCTACTGTGACGTAACCATGCTATCACAATATATAGACCTAACTGTGACGTAACACATGCTATCACATATCTAGACCCGACTGTGGCGTAACCAGGAGGCTATCACAATATATAGCCCTACTGTTGGGGGAACTACCAGGCCTATCTCAATATATAACCTATGTGTACGTAACGCAGGCCTATCACAATATATGACCTACTGTACCATCGATACTCCTTAGTCCTGTTTGCTGGTTTGTGGTTGTCCGATCCTGGCTGATGGTTCTGAGGACAGGAGAGACGGAGTGGATAGGACCCCTGGAGACCAGTGTCTGCTGTTCAGCTGACAAGGGAATACCTTGATGTTAGGGTATTTTTCATTTTTACAATTTGAGTACTTTAGTCATTAATCATCTCCGGAATCAAGGCACGTACTGTATTAGAAAAACAACTTTTCACATCCTATATGAAATAGTTGCGTTTTAACATGATTTGAGGACACTGATATAAACATGTTTTTACGATATATTGCTTTTTTAACCTCTTAATTAATTTTGTTTTTAATTCGTAAATCAATTCAGTCTGGTATGAGAACGGTGAGCCTCTATATTCAAAAAAGCAGGGTGTCTGCGGAATGCGGAGTAATCTTGGTATGAACCTTGTGCCCTTTAAAATCTTCGGTGTGATTTACTACCACATATGGTCACAGCGAATTTCAGAAGGCAGGCCTGATCCGATGACCTCATTTCAATTGGCTTGCTTGCTACCTACCTTTCCTGTTAGCGTTGATGAAGCATAAAGGCACTCAACACGGAATACGTCGGTACGCACCGAAGCCGGGACTCCACGGATTATCCACTATGGAGGTCTTATTTGTCTGCCTGTGACCTAGCCGTATATTGATCGCACCAGCCCCGAGAGTCAGAATGTTTATTTTACACAACGTTTTTTTCACGCAAACCGCACACATCTTACAAGGTAAACTTCGATTTGGTCTGTGTTTTTGAGCTAAAGGGGGGAAGGGGGGGGTGAGGGGGCTATAGCTACATGGTGGGGGGGGTATGAGACATTAATCCTTAGGTTGGTAGGAACACATATATTTTTATCTGATGAACGTATGACTGAATGGCAACATCAAATGTCCACCGGCGATATGACATCGCCTGCTTATGCCACTGAAGGCGTCCATAACACAGGTGATTGGCTACTATTAGCACTGGACAGTCTGTAGCCAATGAGAATGCGTCCATCACACAGGGGATTGGCCTACTATATGTCACCTTGACAGTCTGGTAGCCAATGAGAAGGCGTCCCATACACAGGGGATTGGCTTAATATGAGCACCTTGACAGTCTTGTAGCCAATGAGGAAGTGGGGCGGGGTTTTTTTTCATAACACATGGGATTGGCTACTAGGCAACCTTGACAGTCCTTGTAGCCCATGAGAAGCTTTCATTTAATAGCATACATTTATTTTTTAATTTATTTTTTCCAACATTGGGGTTTACAAAAACAGATTTCATCGCTTTAATTGTCATCGCTTTAGCATAAAAGATGGCTGCTCAGGGGGGTACACAAAGGTAAAACTAACAATATCGCACAGGAAGCTAAAAAGAAGGCAGCTATGGAAATCAGTATACCGACAGCGAAGCTTTGAATAGAATACTGGTGCGGACTCGGATCAGGCAAGTGAGCGATTTAGGAACAAACGAGGATTTCGACTCGGCCGACAAAGATTGCTTTCTAGAAGGAAATGGATCCACTTTTAGATCTTTAAGTAAATTATTTGTCATTACTTTATATAGCTCATTTTCCTGTATGTATTTCGTTTTTAATGGTTGTATGCTTGTGTGCTTGATTTAGTTAACATAGCCTATGTAAAAAACAATAATTTTCAATGTTATATAATTTATTCATTTAAATCAATTTTATAATTTATCATTCTCATTTTAGTTATTAAAAAATGTAAAAACTTTGTATAATTCAAAGTATATTGTTCTATGTTACATTAGTTTCACTGTTTAGCTGTTTGCTAAGTTTCCATCTGTGTATCTTGGGAGAGCCCACCTAACTCTCTTTGGGCATTTTTATTTGTGGTTTTTCTCCCTCTGCCTTTGTCTCCAAAGTGTTCTGTTTTCCTTTGTGTGTGTTTCACACCTTCTGTATGAGTCCCACTGTACAGATAAAGTTTAGGCTTGGTTGTTTAACTTTACAGTAATGTTATGTTCTGTAAATTTAATAAACTGTATTTTTTGGGGGTTCTTAAACAATATATCCCTTTTTTTTTTACCCCAGAGTGGAGGATGCAGAGGATTTGGACGATTCTTTGGAGCCCTCCCCCCAGAAGCGCCCCCCCGGGTAAGGGCTCCCCCCCCCCCCCCCCCCCCCCCCCCCCCCCCCCCCCCCCCCCCCCCCCCCCCCCCCCCCCCCCCCCCCCCCCCCCCCCGCGTCAAAAAATCGGGTATTGTTCACATGTTGTGGAAGCCCCCTCGGATTTTTTTCCACTCTGGGAATCAATAATTCACTTATAGCTTGTAAAGAAAAAAGACTTCAAAATAAATAAAAAATAAAAAAAGCATAGTTTGGTTTTGATCTGTTTTTTTTGAACTTGGAATCCTATCTATCTTCTGATCATTTCCCCTCGTCTCCCAGATGTCGTCTTTCCAAATATACCAAATTTTTGGGAGGTCAGAATCATGTATTACACATATACATTACTTTTGGGTAGTCGATTTAGACGGGTATCTAAATTTTTCCATTTCTTTAAAAGGTTACACGTTGAGGACCATTAAATAAACTGTTTCTTTTTTTTTATCTCTGTCAATCACATTTCATTTTTTTCCTTTTTAGAACTGCGAACATGTAAAGACTCTGCGGGTCATCTACCAAGAGGTATGACAGTACAATATCCCATTGAAACTTTTTTTTTACATCAAAGTAATTATTTCGATTTAGGGGATTCATAAATACTAACAGTTAAGCCCGAAGTTTTCTACCTTAGTTTGGGTCCTTAAAACTCTTTTTCAACCCCTCCACAAAAGTCTTTTTAACAAACTATATTTTGGCAATGACACGATGTTTTGAGGGGGAGCGCAAATTTGGGATCTATTTGTGCATGACCAAGTAATTTTTTTTTTTCCCAAAAATTGTTTACAGACAGATTTTTTCACTTATAAATTTATGTACACAACTCCGGGGCAAAATTTACTTCCTAAATTGACTGTGCCATTAAACAGCTTGGAAAAATTTCCAGAAAATGATGTCTGGGTTTTGAACTTTATAGGGTAATTGCATCATTTATCAATTGGGGTGTACCTGTGGATGTATTTCAAGGCCTACCTTCAAACTCAGTGCCTCTTTGCTTAACATGGGAAAAACTAAAGAAAACACCAAGCCCCGAAAAAAATTGTAGACCTCCCAATCGGTTCATCCTTTGGGGGCAATTTCCAAAAAGCCTGAAGGTACCCAAATTTATCTGTAAAACAAAAGTACGCAAGATAAAAACCATGGGGCACAAGCCGCATACCCGCTCAGGGGAAAGGGGACGCATTCTGTTCCCAGAGATAACGACTTTGGTGCAAAAGTGCAAAACAATCCAGAAAATCAGCAAAGGACCCTGTGAAATGCGGAAAACGGTACAAAAGTATCTATATCCCAGTAAAAAAAAGTATTTTATCGACTAAAACCCGAAAGGGGCCCCTCAGAAAACCACCATAAAAAAAAAACACGTTTGCAAATGCACATGGGGGTCAAACATTTTTCTTTTTGGAGAAATGCCTTTGGGGTTGATAAACAAAAATAAAACTGTTTGGCCATACTGACCGTCTTTTATGTTGGGGGAAAAAGGGGAACGCTTGAAAACCCAAAAAAGAACACCCCCCAAAACCGTGAACAGGGGGGGGGTGGCAGCATAATGCTGTGGGGGGGGCTTTGCTGCAGGGGGGGACGGTGCATTTTAAACCAAATAGGGGCTCATGAGGGAAGGCCCATTTATGTGGTTTTTATATGAAAACAAGTTAAAAACGGGTGCTTTAAATACAGGAAAGGGAGGGGGAGGAAAAGGGGAAGCCTCTTAAAGAAGAATTTACAGGCTGTGAGGGGCCCAGAAATCTTGCTTTTTGTAGGTAAACCAAATACTTTTTTTTTCCCCCCTAATTTGCAAAAAAATTCTTTAAAAAATCCTAAAAAATGTTTTTTTCTGGTTTTTTTTTTTTTCCCTCTTTTTGTCTGTCATATTTGGGACGTGTACCTATGATAAAAATTAAAGGCCTCTCATTTTTTTAAAAGGGGGGAGAACTGCACAATTGGGGGCCCTGACAAAATATTTTTTTCCCCCACTGTTTTTTAAAAAACAAATCTCAAGACACCCCCAGTCGGGAAGTTAAAGCTTGGCCCCAAATGGGTCTTAAAAAAGGCCAATGCCCCCCCAAGAATATTTCCCAAAAAGTTGTGCCAAAATGGTTTTTAAAGGCCCAACAAAGTCAATGTATTGGAGTGCCCATCGAAAAGCCCTGACCTAAATCCTATAAAAAACTTTGGGGGGCAAAAACAAAAAAAGCGTGTGTAGCAAGGGGGCCCTTAAAAACCTGACTCATTACCCCAAAGTTTGGGTCAGGAGGAAGGGGCCAAAAATTCCCCCCCAATTTATTGTGGGAAGCTTGTGGAAGGCAAACCGGGACACTTTTTGGCCCCAAAATTTAAACTTTTTAAAAAGGGCAATGCTCCCAAAATCTAATTGAGCTTTATGTAAACTTCTGACCCACGGGGAAATGTTGATGAAAGAAAAAAAAAAGCGGGAAAAAAAATCTTTCTCTCTACAAATTATTCTGACTTTTTCAGTTTTCTTAAAATAAAGGGGGTTGTTTCCAAAAACTGCCCTAAGAAGGGTTTTTTTAAACTAGGATTAAATGTCTTTGGCAAAGGGTTGTATGTAAACTTCCGACTTAAAATTTAAATCTAAAAAGCAGTAGAGGGAAAGGAGAGCCCTCGGGGGGGAAACAACATACAGGGGCCTTCAAAAAAGTATTCAACCCCTTGATTTTTTCCCAATTTTTTGTTTTTACGGGCCGAATTTAAAATAAATTTAAATTGTTGTCACTGGCCTACACACAATCCCCCTAATGTAAAAAGGGGAAATTTATGTTTTTTGAAATTGTTACAAAAAATTAAATGAAAAGCTGAAATGCTCTTGGTAAAAAAATTTTAAACCCCCTTTGTTATGGCAACCTAAATAAGTTCGGGGGAAGTAAAAAATGTGCTTAAAAAGTAAACAAAAAAAAGTTGCAGGGACTCGTTGTGTGCAGTTATTGTTTAACATTATTTTTAAATAAACTACCCCCCCCTCTTTAAACCCCACACATAAATTGCATGAAAGGTCCTCAGTCAAAAAAGGGGAATTTTTAAAGGGCAAAGATTTCAACCAAAAAAAGACCAGGGGGTCTTCCTTCTACCTTCGAAAAAAAGCAGACTTGGGAATATCCCTTTAAATTGGGGAAGTTTATTAAAAACCCCTTTTGGGAAATGGTGTATCAATGTCACTAAAAAGTGTTGGTCCCATGTTTCTGTTAGTGAGAAATTTCTCCTTTGCCAAGTTTAACCCACCCAATTGGGACGGGTTTGTGGCAATCAAAAAGCTGATTAAACAGCTTTTGATCTTTTACAAAGGTGACCTTGTCTGGGGACAATAAAAGGCCCCCCCTTAAAATGTGCAGTTTTGTCAAAAACCAACCAATCCCCACAGATGCCCAAAATTTTTTGGGGGGGGGAGAGTGAAATTTGGCATGCGATGCAGGAATGTCCCCCAAGTTTGGTTGCCAGAAAATTTTAATTAAATTTCTCTCCATATCATCTTTTTAGAGAATTTGGCAGTACGCCCAACCGGCCTAAACCCTTGAAAGCCCAATGTGTATGGGGGTTTGTGGGCGAGTGGTTTTTGCTAAGTAAAATTTGTGAACAGGGGGCCCCCCGTGGTGGTGGGGGGGTTTAGGGTATGGGCGGGGATAAGCTCGGACAGAAAACCCAAAATTTGGGCTTTTTTAATCGATAAAAATTTTGAATGCACAGAAAACCCCGGACGAGATCCTGGGGCCCTTTTTGGGCCCGGGGCCATTCATCCGCCACCATCCCCCTCATGTTCACCCATGAAAATTTCCACGGCCCCATGTCCAAGGACCCGTACCCCAATTCCTGGAAGTGAAAATGCCCCAGTTTTCCAGGGCCCTTTTCCCATATTTTACCAGAAAGTCACCCATTGAGAAATGTTCGGGTGCTCGGGATCGAGGGTGTAGGGCCGCGGGGTTCCCTTTCCCGCCAATATCCAGAAAATTCTATTTAAAAGAAGGGTGGGAAAACTTTCCTCGGCCCCAAAATTAAACACCCTGATCAACTCTTCGAAGGGGGATGTGTCGCGTTTGCTTTTGAGGCAAATGGGGGTCCACCCAATACGGGAACGGGGTTTTCCCTGATCCAATGCATATCTTTTTCCCCATCATGTTAAAATCCATAGATTGGGGGCCCCTACTGGATTTTTAAATTTGACTGTTTTCCCCTTATAGGAACTGTAACTCAATTTTTAAAATTTGGGGTTTTTTTTTTTTAAAGTTTTTTTAGTTCGGTTTAAAAACATTCCCATGTCACCCAAATAATTGATTTTAAAAACACTTTTTTTTGATGAAGGGTCTACAGTAGCCTAAACACACTCCTGTGGGGGTAGCACCATGGGGGTTAGCCGGAGGCCCAACTAGCTTCCACCCTCCTCTGGGAAACTTGGGACTTCAATAAAAAACCTGGGGGCCCTCAGGGTTTTTCCCTCCCCCCCTTTCCAATGGGATTTACGCAGAAATTTATGACCACTTCCAGAGGGAGTCCCCCAACCTATCAGAGCTCTTGCAGCGGGAATTGACATTTTTTGTCCCCCCAATCAAAGGATCAGAAAATTTAATCTAGTACCTAAAAAGGATAAGACCGCACTAGCACTCAGTGCATAAAATGTGGTGAGTATTTTTGACTAAAAGGGGACCGAAAAGACAATAGTTAAATTAGATTTGAATTTTTTCATATCTTCAAAATAAAGGAGAAGCGAGAGAAAGGGCAGGAGCTAGCTATATTTATTTTAAAGCTTATTTTTTTTTCGTAGTACTTTTTTTACTTACTTAGCTAACGAATGCAGCGCTAGTTTACCCTTTTCCAAAAACCCCGGGTCAAACAGAAAAAGGGGCCCATTTTTACTAAACTGGTAAGGCTAAAAACCCCCAACCCCTGGAAATCTTTAAAGTCCCAGGAACTTCTAAATGATTTTTTAAAGGGGTTTTCTAACCCCGTTAGTTGTAGTATTTCGTTTACTAGGGCATTAGCCCAATATGGTGGGCAACGAGGGAGGCTGTGGTAACGCCCTTTTGGTATGAAGGTTTTTGCTTGGAGAGGTATTTTTTTCGCCTGTTTCCCCAAAAAAGCTGTTTTTGTTTTTGCACTGAAGGCCCCAAAAAAAATGAAAGGGGGAGAGGGAGCGCGTCACTCCCAAAAAGGAATTAAAAAATGATTTGGGGTTTTGTTTTGTGGTGCTATGAAAAGGGAAAAGTGTTTGTGTGTGGTCAGGGGGTATTCATTTCTGCCGATTCTGTTAAAAAGTTTTTTAAAAGTTGGTTTTCAAATCTTTTGGGCTAATGATTACACCCTAGGGGCAGCTAGAAACCAAAGGGAAAGAGTTTTGCAAGACGGGATTGAATTTTTCACTTCCCGCTACCTTTCTTACTCAAACAATCAATTTTATTTTATATAGCCCTTCGTTTCATCAGATAATATCTGAATGCTGTACGAAACCCAGCCTAAAACCCCAAAAAAAATAGTAATGCAGGTGTAGAAGCACGTGTGGGTAGGGGAAAAAATCCCCAAAAGGCCCAAAAACCCAGGAAAAAAAACCTAGAGAGGAAACCCCGGCTTGAGGGGGGGGCCAGTCCCCTTCTGGCGGGGCCCGGGGGGGAGATTATAACGAACCATGCAAGATGACTAAATTACTAATACATTATCTTGACCCTTTCACCTAGTTGTAAACTTTCATTCCATTTAGGTTGGTTTGAACCCCCATGATGGGACAGGGAAAAATTTTGAGTATCATGTAGTAGCCTAAAAAACCATCGAGGGTTTCATTGAACCCGGGTGAAAAGGAAAAAAGGGGTGACAGTCATCCCAAAAGCCCTTTAAAAAAAATTTAAATCTCATGGAAAAAAAATATGTCGTCCCTTTAAAAAAAGGGCATTTTAAACGGGACCGGGTCGCCCCTGTGTTATGGGGGATGCTCTTTAACCGTTAAGGACTGGGGGGTTTTCCCGGATAAAAAAATAACGGGAAAGGAGCTAAGGGACGGGAAAAATCCTAGAGGGAAAAAAACCCGGGTTCAGTCCCGCTTTTTCCCCCCCAGACACGGGGGTGGGAAATTTACCTTTTTAGCAGGACAATAACCAAAACACAAGGCCCAAATCTACACTGGGGTTTCTTACCAATGTTCCTTAGTGGCCCCAGTTTAAAAATTTTGATTAAAAACCTTTTAAAAATCGATGGCAAAACATGAAAAAGGGGTTTAAATATTAGATAATTTAAAATATTGGTGGTTTTTTTTTTGTCATGGTTTTTTTACAAATTTTTGAATTTTTCTTCCCTTTGATTTTCAGAGTATTTTGTTTTAACCGGGTTTACAAAAAAATTACAATTTAAATCTATTTTTAACCCCCCTTTTTTAACCAAAAAAAATGTGAAAAAAGTAAAAGGGTGGAACTTTTTTTGAAGGGACTGATTTTTTTAAAAAATTTTAAAAAAAAACGTGAGCTTTTTAAAAACATGTCCCCTCATAAACTTTTTTCTGACTGTGGGTTTGGGCGTGGTTCTATCCCCCAAAACAGTGAAGGGGAAAAATGAGACGGGAACATCAGAGAAAGTCCTATTTTAATCTCCCGATGGAGAGAGGAGACCTGGACTTCATAGAACAGCCTGGGTTGCATGAGGAAAGTGAGTAAGTTTTTGTACATTTCAGTAAAGTAGAGTAGCCCTTTTTGTTTTTCCCGCACTTTGGAGGAAGCTCTACAGTCCTTATTTTACATTTGTAAAAAGTAATCCAATTCCTTATACGATTGAAACACTTTGATGGGGAATGAGATTATTGGCTGTTTAATTCATCCCGTTTTTTTCCCTCACAGGGGGTGACTTCATATCAAGAAAATCGGGGGGAAGCCCGAAAAAATTTGGTTTATCAAAAAACTTTGCAGGGATGGTGACCAAATTTAAAACCCTGGGAAAATACAGTGTGTGTGTGTGGCTTCAGAAACCTTTATTTAACCCCCATCCTGGCACTTGCTCTGTCTTTATTCCGGATTGAAAAAAAAAAACCCTCCCGTGACTTCCCAAATGTATCTGGCCCCTCCTTATCTCAAAAAAACTGCTATAACCCCACCGCACCCTCCGTAGCCTGCTCCTCCACGCTCCCAGTACCAAGCTCTGCTCTTTGGGGGATTGGACTTTCAGCTCAACGACCCCAGGCTCTGGAATGCCCTCCCGGACCACATGAAGACTCTGGGCTCCTTTAAAACAGGCCTAAATACCTTTCTCTTTAGGAAGGCATTCTGTCGATAGCTGTGTTTCTTGGTGTCCTTGTCCCTTGTAGTGTCAGCTGTGTCGTGGTGAACAGGGAATACAGAGGGGGACTAAGCATGCACCCCTGAGGTGCCCCCGTGTTGAGGGTCAGCATGGTGGATGTGTTGTTTCTTACCCTCAGCACCTGGGGGCAGCCCGTCAGGAAGTCCCAGGGTCCTTAGCTTAGTGATGAGTTTGGAGGGCACCATGGTGTTGAAAATAAATAACAATAACGAGGCTATTTACAGGTGGTACCGGTACAGGGTACCTTGGCGTTCTTGGGCACAGGGACTATGGTGGTCTGCTTGAAACATGTTGGTATTACAGATTGTGTCAGGGAGAGGTTGAAAATGTCAGTGAAGACACTTGCCAGCTGGTCAGCGCATGCTGAGTAATACATTTCCTGGTAATCCGTCTGGCCCTGCGGCCTTGTGAATGTTAACCTTTTTTAAAGGTCTTACTCACATCGGCTACGGAGAGCGTGATCACACAGTCATCCTGAACAGCTGGTGCTCTCATGCATGGTTAAGTGTTGCTCGCCTCGAAGCGAGCTCAGAAGGAATTTAGCTTGTCTGGTAGGCTTGCGTCACTGGGCAGTTTGCGGCTGGGTTTCCCTTTGTAATCGTGATAGTTTGCAAGCCCTGCCGCATCGAAGAGCATCAGAGCCGGTGTAGTACGATTCGATCTTAGTCCTGTATTGAAGCTTTACCTGTTGATGGTTCGTCTGAGGTCATAGCGGGGATTTCTTGTAAGCGTCCGGATTAGTGTCCCGCTCCTTGAAAGTGGCAGCTCTAGCCTTTAGCTCAGTGCTGATGTTGCCTGTAATCCATGGCTTCTGGTTGGGGTATGTACGTACGGTCACTGTGGTGACGACACCGTCAATGCACTTATTAATGAAGCCGGGTGACTGATGTGGTAAACTCCTCAATGTTATTGGGTGAATCCCGGAACATATTCCAGTCTGTGCTAGCGGAACAGTCCAGTATCTTAGCATCCGTTTCCACATTGAGCGCGTCACTGCTACTTCTGTTAGAGTTTTTGCTTGTAAGCAGGAATCAGGAGGATAGAGTTATGGTCAGATTTGCCAAATGGAGGGTGAGAGAGAGTTCATATGCATTTCTGGTGTGGG
>CM072221.1:77033473-77072481 GCA_036851935.1 Coregonus suidteri
ACGGGGGCTGCAATTTTTTGGTCTCCAAGAAACCAAAAAAAGGCTTCATTTTGGATGGATATTTGTACTCTGCGCCCTTAAGAAACTAAAGAAGAAGACTACTAATCCCATTTGTTAAAATACACCACCTATATGGCAGGAAGTACAAGCAATTATCTGGGTGAAGCCCCTGTTATTATCCAGTTTTACACCAATTTGGGGGGAATGACAATTTTCACACCGGTTAAAATGACTTGGGGTTAAAGAAACTGTCGCAGAAAAGGTTATTTGTTAAAGCTCAATGGACATATACAATAAAAAGAAAGAAAAACCAGCGGCTAATGTCATTTGATAGAGCTAACGAGAAGATATAACTTACCACTAAATTAGTTTGCAAAATACTTTACAATTGAGAAGCTTTATTTTTCCGGTCTAAAACAATCTAGCCCTACAACCTACTTTTGACCACTTTAGAAACTCTCTCTGTTAATATGTGTTCTGGGGAGAGTGTCAAATAGTCAAATTCATCATTAGATGCGTAAAATGGTAGATACTAATGAAGACAACCTGTGATAGATAAAGAGACTTCAGCCCATGAACAATAGATATTGCAGCAGAGAGACTGGTGTTGATGATATGCTCGAGGAGCAGCCCTCAGATGACAGACCCATAAAAAACACACGCCTGAGATTGTTAGCCCTAATACCATGAGGATAATGAGAACAACTTGTATTTCTTTAATTGTGATTGTCCTACTTGGAACTAATAAATCTATGTGCTAAAAAAAAATAACGCTGGAGGCCACTGTTGTTCTTGGGGCCCCGCAATGCCTGACCCCCAGAATGTTTTTGCGTACCCTCCCGCCAGTTCTGGACCTCGACAAAAAATCCTTGTGCCTCGAAAAAAGACAGCATTATTTCACATTAATCACGTATATCACAATTTCAGGGCGGTCAGAAGTTTACATACACTAAGTTGGACGTGCCCTTTTTAAACAGCACGGAAAATTCAAAAAATGATGTCATGGCTTTAGAGAAGCCTTCTGCGCTAAAGGCTAATTGACATCATTGAGTCAATTGGAGATGTACATCTGGATGTTATTTCAAGGGCCCTACCTTCAAACTCAGGCCTCTTTGCACTTGACATCATGCGGAAGTCAAAAGAAAATCAGCCAAGACCCCTCAGTTTTCAAAAAAAATCGGATATATTCTATAGGTATTAAGACCCACAAGTCTGGTTCATCCTTGCGGATAGCAATTACCAAATTGCACTGGAAGGTACCATGTTCATTCTGCTACAAACAATAGTACGCAAGCTTACACCATGGGACCATGCAGCCGTCATATCGCCCTCAGGAAGGAGGCGTTCGGCTCTCCTAGAGAGGAACGTACTTTGGTGTGTAAAGGCCAAGTAAATCCCAGAAAACCAGCCCAAGAGGACCTTGCTGAAGATGATATGGAGGAAACAGTATACAAAAGCCATCTCTAATCCACAGTAACAACAAGGTCCTATATTGACAACATAACTGAAAGGCTGCTCAGCAAGGAAGAAGCCACGGCTCCAAAACCGCCATAAAAAAGCCAGAATACGGATTGCAACTGCACATGGGGACAAAGATCGTAACTTTTTAGAGAAATGTCCTTGGTCTGATGCAAAATAAAATAGAACTGTTTGGCCATAATGACCATCGTATGTTTGGAGAAAAAAAGGGTGGTATTTGCAGCAGGGGGTGGGGGACTGGTGCACTGCAATATTAGATAGCATCATGAGTAAGGAATGATTATGTTGGATATATTGAAGCGACATCTCAAGACATCAGTCAGGAAGTTTAAAGCTATGAAGCCCCGAAACAGTTTGATCCAAGTTAAACAAATTTAAAGGCAATGCCTACCAAATACTATTGAGTGTATGCCTCATACAGTCATGATAAATCATATATTTACATTTTGTTCATCTGTAGCTCAGCTGGATTTTTTTTTTTTTTTTTGCGCACGGCCGCTTGAAACGCCCCAAGGTAGCTGGCTACGATCCCCGGGACCAACCATACACAAAAAAAAAATGTAGGCACGCATCACTGTAGGTCGCTTTGGGATAAAAGCGTATGCCTTAAAGGCCATATTATTATATATTTTTTTTAGCAGACCACTTCTTATCCAGAGAGACGACTACAGGTTCGATGAGTGCCATACATTTTCATATGGTCCCCCGTGCGGAAACAAACCCACAACCCTGGCGTTGCAAGGCCCATGCTCATACCAAACTGAGCCACACCTTCCACTCACTATAACACAGGGGTTAGACACATACACAGACTCATTTCCTAGATCTTTACAACTATTGGCAGTTGTCTACTTCCTCCTTTAGTCTACACTCTGAGCACTCCAGATAAGACAGTAACTTAATAAAACAAATGCTGGCAATATTGGTTTATCAAACCAGGCAAAAGTCTGTAGTAACATGGAATAACAACCATCTTATTGTATTGAAACAGTTCATCATTGAAAACCGTTCTACTGCAAATTATTAATGCCACTAGGGGGAAAGTTGGTACGAACAACAAACTTAGTAGATAGAACCTGCCTCTTACCGTTGGAGGAGAAACAGATTTCCCAATTCCTCCTCCCTCTTCATCTCATCTTGAATGGGGGTGGCAATTCAGCTCCAGTGGTTTGACTGCCGCCTTCCAGCTTCACTGATGCCATCTCTCGGATCTTCTTAGCAAACTGCGGCTCCACTGTCACTAACAGGACCTCACTGACTGGTAGGCTGTTGGAACTAATGTGGAAGAAGGAGAGAGGCTCGCCCTGGGTTTAGTCCTCCCTCATGTTGATGTTACCGGTGCCTCAGAATTAATTCTAGGTCGTCCTGTAGTCAACAATGGAGAAACAGAAAACAAAAAGTTATTGTCTTGATGATGACAGTTCTAGCCACCTTTCGCTTATTATATAAAAATAATTAGATCAGATAGCAAAGCCATTGACAACAAAAACCATGTATTAATTTCACTTAGACACTAAATATGCACACTTTATAATTAAAAAACGCTAACTGCACTTGTGCACTTAACCTATAGCAGATTTCAGAAATTCACAAAAAATGACTGGAAAAAACAGTTTAGTACAACGTTTGCAGTCTGCTTTAGGCAGCACTTAATGTAATATGTTTCCTGACTAACGTTGTCTTCACCGGTATTATTTCAATCAAAACACAATTGTAGTTATTCATAGGTACAACTTCACAAGCCCTTAATTCATTAGATTGCTGGACTGTTTTGAATATTGCCCAGTGTATTTGACCTTTAATTGTACAAAACTTACTTAGAGGAAAAACAAAAATAAGAAATATTGAATACACCCATACGCTTTGAAAAACCAAAAAATACAGCTGTATGATTTGTCCATATCGCCCCAGCCATAAACGAGCTACATCAACGTAGCAATACATATACAGTAGTTATACTGCACTGTCCACTGTACTGCACTGTACTGTACTGAACAAACCTCTCTCTAACGTTACTCTGCTGCTACTGCTACTTTCCAATCTTGTGTGAAACAAGGTTAGCTATGTTCCGACTAACCTTGATCCAGAGTGATGTTTTCTGCGACATTTAGAAAAAGTTTGCATAGAAAATAGAATATACGACAATTGCCCCTCAGTAGGGTCGTGTTTCCATGTAATATTTCTGCTGCCGAATTAATAAAAACATAAGCCTGGATGTAATGACTCACCCTGTAAAGTCAAAATGATTTGGCACTCATCATTCATATTTTCCAAAAAACACTGTTTCAATCCCCAGTGTGTCAGAATATTAAAAGAAAGTTTGACACAAAAGAAAAACCCACCAGTCCCAACGATTTTTAAAATGTTGTCGCGCTTTAGAACTTTCTTCCTATATCTGCCGATTCCATTTTACACACGGTGCTACAAAGATTTCTTTTGTTGCCCAACATTGCTTTGTCGAATCTATGAATGCACCTGGTTGTCAA
The DNA here is from genome assembly GCA_036851935.1 of Coregonus suidteri. NCBI lineage: Eukaryota > Metazoa > Chordata > Actinopteri > Salmoniformes > Salmonidae > Coregonus > Coregonus suidteri. The sequence goes on from CM072221.1 coordinate 77,037,439, forward strand.
TGGAAACCTGCCTAATGGAGTCTGAGTGATGGTTCAGATTTGGTCCGGTCTAATTTTTGGGCCAATCAGAAGAACAAATCATTAAATAAGGCTACCTCCCCAAACCCGGCAATGCGGGCCAATTTTGCACCACCCTTGCGACCCCCAATCAGGGGCCGGATTTGGGGGAAATACAGCCGGAAAAAAACCAGGGTTCTGAGTCCCAGATGCGGGGCTTAGACCGTGCGCCCCCGGGACCCCTGTGACAATCATTTTGTCTATTAAAGTCTGAAAAGGCCTCAGCTACTAATTTTATTAGGATTTGTCCTGAGCCTTTTTTGAATGAGAAAAAAGCATTTCCCCACAGGGGACAGCAGAAATAAAATTTTTTTTGTTGATATTCCCGTCAAAAATGACAGAGACAAATTTAAAACACTGATTTATTGACAATTTAGTGACGGGGTTTTAAAACCCCCGGGGAAACAGTGGTTTCAAGTCCGCAATAGATGAAGACGCAATATTTGGAAAAACCTACATATTTGGTTTTCTGGGTGTCATGAGTAGGCAAAATACATAGGTAGGGCTGTACGGCAATATAATGCCCAATAAAACAAAAAAAAAACAAACTAACTGGCGAAAAGCGGTAAGGACAAAACGGGGCCCTATGGCCAGGGGTCCAAAAAAAATTATTAATAATACGTTTGGTTTGGGTTCAACCCGGATATAAAACACAAAAAGAATGGAAAAATGTAGAATTGCTTAAAAAGATCACAACTAAAAATCTCAGCCCGTCTTTTAAAATGTGTGAATTACGGGAATTTTAGCTTTAAAATTTCTAAAAATTCTCTCCGCCAAAAAGGGGTTGTGAACATTTGGGGGGTCACAATTTGGGGGTTTTGACTACACCAAAAAAATGACAATATAAACCCGGGGACCTTTGCCACCTAGGAATTTGTTTGAGGACCTCTCAAATATAGGGAGTCCCCCTGCAATAGATGACTGGAAGGTGATTTTTCACAGCAAAGTCCGCAAAAGAGTAAGATGCTAATTTTTGTAAAAAACTTTGAGAAATTGTTTTCTGTGGGTGTCCCCCTTTCCATGGGAGCAAAACCCAAACCCCTTTCAAAGGATAAAGAATGCCCCAATGAAATTTATTGGTCTAATACTCCACAGTGGGATTTCAAACCTTTTTTCCCTGTTTTTTTAAAAAATAATAGTTTTTGTAATTCATTTAAATTAAGTAAAAAACTTTTTGACATGATTCCCAATTTTGTATAGTTTGATATTTTCAATGAGGGCTTTTATTTGAGGACGAACGCAAATTCCATTTTGGGGGGTTAATCATTATTATGATAGCTCACCTACGAGGGACAAGGGGGGTCCCAAGGGCTGGTCCAGAGGAGGCGGAGATTTGGGCCACGATCAGAAAAATGAAGTAGAACAAACATGCCTCGATTTTAAGAACCCAGTACTTCTATTGGGGGATTTCTATCTGCAATTTTCCCAAAATTTTTTTGTACTAAACATACCGGGCGAAGCGACGCCCTATATACAAACCCTGGAAAGCCTCACAAATAACAGTGAAAGGCCCAGCGCCCGGTGGATTTTTAAAATAAATTTATCACGTTCTTCAATCATCAGAAACGGAAAAAAAAAACATACACAAAACCTTTCCCAAACGTGATAATCCCTTACGATTTTATCAAAATTTATGACGTTATTTCAAATTTTGGGGGCATTTTTAAAAGTGTATTACATCCCTGTAGTAAAAAGAGAAAACGGAAAGCACAGTCAGTGGTTTGTTTGTTTGAAGAATTTTGCGCCCCCTACCCGGAATTTCCGTTCCCCAACTACACAGAGCAACGGCGACATCTTCTTTTCTGGGGGGGTTTTATGGAGATAATCCAAAATTTGCTTTGCCGCCCCCCAACGGGACGGTTTGAAACACAAAATAAATTAAAAAAAAAAATAAACCATACTAATAGGTACAAATTTTTACCCACCCTAAAAAAAAATAGTACATGCCAAAACAAACAAAACTCCCAATTTTTTCCCTTTCCTTTAAATCTCCATATCCCCTTCTCAGTCTTGGACCTGAGAGGGTTGGTAGGGCTTTGACAATATTCCAGTAACTTTTTGCCAATAAATCTTTCACCCCCAGGAAACCGTTCTGCCCAACCACAATGTTTCTATTTCCTAGATTTTTCTCCACCTGGCGTGCCGTTAATCACCTTGCGATAAAGGCCACAAAGCCCCAACATTTTTAACCCTTTAAAATTTCAGGATCATCTTTTTAAAAGGAAAAACCCCTGAGCTGTTTGAAGGCCTATCCACCACCAGGGACTCTTCAGGAGCCCCATTAAAACCCCTCCCCCCTTTTAACCGCTGCGCATGGGGAAATGCTTTAAAACCCCCTTAACAGGAATTATAGACGATGGACTAACTACTGCTAAAGCATGAGAATAAAAAAAATGAGATTGATTTTGCTAAAAATAAACCCCTTTGGTTTAAAAACAAAAACTAAAGGGTTGTCTGTTTTAGTGCTAAGTTTTTTAACCCATTCATTGCATGTAGATGATTTGGGAAAGGCCAAGAAGATCATGAAGAACCCCAGCCACCCCAGAAACGGGGTTCACCCCCTACCTCTAGCAGGCGGGAACATAAATGCATCAAAGTTGGGGCCGGAGAATGAAAAAGTTCAAATCAGGCCGGAAGATGTTAAACAGCCCTCATGATTTTTATTCAGAGAAAAATTGGTGACTAGCAAATTGACTTGTCCCCCAAAGTGAGAGGTGTCGTGACATGTATGAGTGGTAAAAAAAAAATAATTATTGTGAATCATGAAATGAACAAAATATTAAATTTACTGTAAAGAGACCCCAAAAACAAATGTTCAGTAGACAAAAAGTTCATACTTCAGCAGGTTTTACAGTGTTATGTGACAAAAATGTAAGTGAATATTCAGATTTAGCTTTGGATGCGATTAAAAAATTCCTGTCTTGTTCAGCTTTAGAAAAAAAGTAAAAGTCTCCCTTCCCCTGCACAGTTCTCTCACAGTGAGAAACAAAGGATTACAATAAAGTGTTTTTCGATTTGAGAATTAAGGAGGAAATGATTTTAATCTTAGCTAGTCAGAAAATGATGAGGGTTTAATAGTATTTTGGGGTTATTTAAATGGCACGTTGGGAAAAAAACTCTTCAACGTCAGAGCAGGAGTACAGATCCTTGATATTTTTCAGCTCTTCCCACAGTCAGAGCAGAAAATAAGATTATTCCTGTGTTATTTAGCTTTTTAGAATTGGGGGAAAAACTCCCAAAATGTGGGCAGTGGTTGAGCCTCTAAACTCTGGCTTCCTGTGTTGTCTCTGGTGAGAGAATGTCTCAACAGGTCTCCGTTTGGAACAACAAAAAGAACAGTCAGTTGGTGTGATTTACATCAAAACCATTTTTTTTAAAGCCCATTTACATCAGCAGTTTTACAGAGTGCTTTAAGAACCCCCAAGTATAGGCGTAAAAAAAATACCTAAAAGGCCACAGAAACCGAGCTTCCGGTTTTGTTGATCCGCTGAGGGTGCAGGTACCGAGACTAAAACCCCAAAGAGCAAGCAAAGCAGAAGCACAGTGGTAGGGGAAAAAATCCCCCCAGAAGGAAGGAAAGGAAAAAAACCTAGAGAGGAACCAGGCTGCGACAGTGGCCAGTCCTCTTCTGGCGTAGGGGGACAAATGATTAATATAAAATATGCTGACAATAAGGGGGAATAAAACCCCATTCTAAAATGTTACGAGCCATATCATCCTCATCACTATCACAAGGGGTTTTAAAACCCTCAGGGTTGGGGTCAATTCATATCAATTCAGTTTTTAAATTGATAATTTTAGCAGACCCTTACCAAGTGATTTCAATAGTGCATTCATTTTAAGATGCTGGGTGAGAAAAAAACGCTCAAATCATATCAATTAGATTTTTAGGGGCAGGGGAAAGGGAGTAGAGTAGGGTCCAGGAGGCCCAAAATCAGAGCATGAGAGAGGATAGGATAAAAAAGGCGAGGGGGGAAGGGGGAGAGAGAGAGTGAAGATTCGGCGGTGCATGACCCCTCGGGTTAGGGCTGAGTGGGAGGGCAGACCATCTGGGGTTAGGGTGAGTGGGAGGAGATGACCATTGGTTAGGGGTGAGTGGGTAGGGTTTGGGGGAGAGATGGAGAGAAAAAAACAAAGTAGGGGGCAGAGACTTGGAGGGGGGTTGCAGTGGATTTGTAGGAGAACAGCTCAGGAAGATGGGGTCCAGCAGGGAGGGGGAGGGAAAGGGTGAGGGCAAAAAGGGGGAAAGTGTTTCCCGTAATCAATTTTTTCCTGATTGAAAAACATTGAAGAGAATTGGAATTAGAAGGGCAGTGTACTTCGAATGACTGGAATTTTAAAAGGAATGACACCAACCCCCGGCAACTACACAGACTCATTTCATAGAATTTAAAACACTGCAGATGTCTACTTCACTTATTTAGTTACTCTCTGATCACTCCCGATAGCCCCCTTAATAAAAACAAATGTGACAATACGGGTCATCCAGCAAGTTTCAGTAGCCCTTTGAAAGAAAAAATCTATTTATCATCGAAACAGTTCTAAAAAAATTTTCAGGAAAAAAAACGATAAAAAAAAGCTTTGTTGTGTTTTAGTTTTCAGGGGGTCAGAAGACAGAATGAACTTATGGAGGTCTTACATTGGAGATAACTCCCAGATGTAGATAAATTTGTGGCGGGCCCAAACCCCCGACTTCTTTTACAACCCCAAAAGGGTTTTTCGTCTTTCAGGAATTTAGCCTTCTCGTGTGCCCCCACACCCCCATTCTGAATGATGCATTTTTCTACCATCCCCCTATTTGAAGAGCATTATCCACCTCCCCCCTTTTGAATGATGCATTATTTAACCCCCATTTGAATAATGCATATTCCCATCCCCCTCGAAGATGCCTTATCTCACCCTCCCCATTTGTCACACCTCTGGCTCCTGTGTGAAACATAGTAGGTTGATATCTGATTTAGTTAATCAACAGTTGTTTGATCAAAAAACTCCCATTTTTTAATCAAATATGGTAAATGGTTCTAAAAGGGTCTTAGCTTCAATGTGCTTCTTTTTGTTCTTGACTGCTGTGGTGAGATATAAATTTAGTTTACAAAAATTAGAAACATTCCCAATTTTTTAGTTTAAACCCCCCTTTTGCCCTCAGAAAAGCCTAAATTTGGAGGGCAGGGGCCCCTTTTAAGGTTGTCGAAAGCCCTTTCCCCAGGGAGCGGGCCAGGATTCCAATGCTTTCCACAGTTGTGTAAGTTGGCGGATGCCTTTGGGGTGGGGCCCCTTCTTGATACCCCCGGGGAAAAATGTGAAAAAAGCTGGAAACGTGGTTTTCAGTTCTTGACCACCAAAACTATTTTGTTTTTCCCCTTCACCCGAATGAAACCATAACAAAAAAAACCTCTTAACCCTTCAAACTAAAGGAAATGGGTTTTAAAAAGGGCATCGATAAGGGGTCATAGCTTTTACCTGGTCAGTCTATGGCAGGGGGAAAGAAGCAGGGGTTCTAAGGGTTAAAACCCCAGTGTAAAACCGTTTTCTCTCTACCCCTCTCCCCGAGCTGTGGGCCACGACACAAGTATGGGTTCTCTCTACCCATGAGCATGGGCCACGACACAAAATTTTATTATCTTATTTTCCCCTGAGCTATGGGCACGACAAAAGCTAGGATTTTTCTATCCATGAGGTATGGGCCCCCGACACAAGCATGGATTCTCTGTCTTTCTCTTTTCCCGTTGATCAGTTTAGTACTTTAAAGTTTTGTTTTATATCAGTAGATTTTAAATTAGACTTCACCCACCTTGGGCAGAAGGTAACTAAAGGTTGCTGGTTCGAATCCCTGAGAGAAGGTGAAAAAAATCTGTCGAGTGCCCTTGGCAAGGCAATAACCCAGTTTCCCCTGAAAAGTAATTTTTTTTTAAAAGTAAACGTTTTTTTTAAAAATTCATTAAATTTATTTACCTTTTTGTCTTCCACTTCAGACCCAATTTTTAGTCAACATCAATCAGCCAAAGTTGCTTTTCATATTTTAAGTCTTTTGGTGTCAGATAAACATTTTAGTAGACCAATTTTAAAACATAATTTAAGTATTTTTCATGATTTCAGGGGGAAAGGGTTTTTAAATATGATCATAAAGAACCTGCTCTTACCCTAGAAACAGATTTTCCCAATTTTTTCCTTTCCCCTTTTTCATCTTAAGTTGACATTCGCCCAGTGGGTTACTGCAGTCTTCCAGTTCACTGATCATCTTGGATCCCGCAGGCAAACTGGGCTCCACTGTCCAAACGGGACCCCGGCTGTAGGTTTGGAATCAGTGTGGAAGGGAGAGAGGAGGCTGGGTTTGTACCATGTAATTTTTAAAATTTGAAAAAATTGTGCCTAAAAATGCGGGGGCGCTTACTAAACAACAGGAAAAATTTTTGGGTTAGATGGGGCCATCACATGAATTCTCGTTTTTCACTCTGAATATTATATCAATGACTCCCCCAAAGGACCATCAATACCAGATTTCCAAACTTTTACATAAAACTGGACATTACAACAGTTTGAACCTCAATATAGCCCCTGGGCAATTTTGAACTCTAACAAGGGGGAGGAAAGGGTTTTGTTGAAATGGAATACGTATGGGTGGAAAGGTAACACAAGTTTTCCCCTCTAATTCCACCCCCCAATAGAAGGGAAACTTTTTAAAAAAATAAAAAAATAATAAAATATATTTGAATAGAAATTGATAGTTCAAATGTTTCTAGTCAAAAAAAAGTTTTTGGGTTTGCGTGTTCAAAGGGAAATTTGTTTTTATATTGCAATTTTTTATTTAACTTTTATATGAAACATTTCCCCAGGTTTTAAAAAAAACAGTGCTAAAGGGTTTTTTTAAAACAAAAAGTTCCGTATGAGTAGATTACGTCCCCATAATCAAGCAGGGGAGAAGCTTTGTTTGAACAATTTTCCCTTCCCATTTTCCCAAATGATGCAGGTTTTTATTTCTATACCTTTTTTTTGGCAATGAGCAAATGTAGGTTATGAGCGGAAACTTGAAGGCCCAAAAGACTTTTGCCGAAATTTTCCGCGCGCGTTTCAGGAACATGGGCTGTACTCACGGGTTTGATGCTTTTTTTTTTTCTATGAAAAGCCTACAGGCCATATGTGGGTTCAATGCGGGCCCTCATTGAGGATACTTTAAAACACGTTTTTACACTATGAAGGGCTTGACATAATTTTGATTTTTTTTATTTGGTTGTAAAAAACCATGTCCCAAAAATAGGTGACGAAAATTATAGGTTTTGATGATGCAAGAAACCACTTTACAAAAAATATTAATTATTATACCATATAAAAATTTTAGCAATGTGGCTCCCCCCTTGCATTGGCTTTTTTTGGGCATATTCAAGCCGGTTAAAAATACAAGCGCCTTTTTAAAATTAAAGGGGACATAAGTTTTTTTCTGGGGGTTTTTCAAAGACAGCTGAAATTCCCCCTACAGTTTTTTTTCTTTTTGTAGGAAGCGAAATTTCCCCATTGCTGCCCATAATTATGTATAACTGGGCAATAAACCGCTAACTAGAAAAAGAATATCAACAAAGTGCAGACGCGGGGCTCTGCGGTCTGATTGAACTGGCTTTCACCGGGGTGATTGAAAACGTTGTGGGCACTCCCCCAATGGGAATTCTCTGGGTTTCGGACGGCTTGCCTAAAAAAACATACGATAAATTTTGCAAATTTAATATGTTTGGTTTGTTTCCATTAAAAAGGGGGGCTGATATAAATCGATTCGATCCAGAAAAAATTTTTGATCAAATTAGGGGCGGCGGGAGCTAGGGGTTTAAGATGTTGGGCCAAAAACTGAAAGGTCACGGGTTTGAAACCCCGACCCGACAGGTGAAAAATGCTATGTCCCCTTTGAGCAAGGACTTAACCCAAATTTGCCCCTTTTTAAGCGTCGGATAAGAGCGTCTGCTAAATTACCAAGTATTTATTAATTTAAAAATAAGGGGCGAACTCAGTTAATTTCAATCTCTTGCGTTCTGCGTGCAGGCATTTCTTTCTTGCGCGGGGGAAGTGCCCCGGGCGGCAATTTAGGGGAACTTTTGCCGAGCACACTGTAGTGAGAAAAATTTGACTTTGCTAATTTTTTCAAGGGGAAACCTGAGAGGAGTTTTTTCATTTTTAGAGGAAAACCCCATAGAACAGGGAAGTCTTTTGTGGGGAAAGATAGGTGTTTGGCGTAGGGGAACCCCCAATAGATTAAAGGATTTTAACCACAGGACGAGGAGAAGCAGAATAACTATTGAGAGGGGAATTCTCCGGGTATCTGAAGGATCTGTAAATCGAGCGTAACCCTTTTTTTATGAATAAAACCTTATGAAAAAAATACGGTCAGCGGGTTCTCTTGTCACACAGATAATTGACGTTTACCGAACACAACACCTATCGTATTTTTGGATTAATTAGATTCGAAAGTCTTAAGAAAAAGCACAATTGTGTCTTTTAGATAGTTCTTGAGCCAATTTGAAAAGATGCCTTTCTAGGTTTATTTAGAAAAACCTTAAAAAAAAGTAAAAAATGATAAAATGTATCAAATGCCTCTACGGTAAAAATAAAGCAGTGAAATGTTTTTGTGGTTAAACCACAGGTGAAAAATCTTTTCCAGGGGCCCCTTTTTTGTACTTGATTGATCAATTAAGGTCACTAATTGTAAAAAAACCCCCCAAAACCTGGTTGTTAGGTTTTAAATTAAGGAAAAAAAAAAAACCTGCAGCCCCAAGGCCCTCATGGAAGATTTTGACACCCCTGGTCCTAAAAATATAGCCCCTTTATATTTAGCCGCTGAAAAATATGCCCAGGTCAAAAAACAGATTGGAAGAAATAAAAACCCACTAACTAAAAAATATTCTTCAGGTTTAAGTCTTTTTTTTTAGCAGCAGAGGTTTTAAAAACAAATGGAGGGGGCCTCCTCAGTGTTTGGATTTTGTAATGACTTACTTTTGTTAATTTTTACAATAAATTTTATTTACTTTCTTTATTTACAATCATTATTAACATTTTTCTACAAAAAAAAGAAAATAAACAAAAAAAAAAGAGTCCCGTTATCCGGGAAGAAAAAAAGGAGTTACCTTAAGGCCTTGGGACTTGTTGAAACAGGAAGAAACCAAACGGGAAAGTTATCTTTAAAGGCCCTAGGACTTTTGTGATAAGGAAGAACTAACAGGAGTTCATCTTTAAGGGCCTTAGGATCTGTGATCACAGGGAAGAAACCTAACGGGAGTATCATTAAGGCCTGGGACTCTTTTGATCACAGGAAGAAAACCTAAAGGATTTTATCTTTAAGGCCTTAGGACTCTGTTGCACAGGAAGAAACCAAAGGGATTTCCCTAAGGGCCCTCTGGGACTTCTGTTGATCCGGGAAGAAACCCTAAAGGGTCATCTTTAAGGCTCTGGACTCGTTGATCACGGGGAAGGAAAAACAGGGTTCATCTTAAGGCCTTAGGACTCGTTGACACAGGAAGAAACCAACAGGAGTTCATCATTAAGGGCCCCCTTGGACTCTCTTTTGTCACAGTAAGAAACCTAACAGGGGTTTCATAAGGTTAGGACCCTCGTTGATCAAGGAAGAAACCAACAGGAGTCTCTTAAGGCCTCTAGGACTCTCTGTTTTAGTCGTAGGAACCCCCTGATTCACGAACTTTTAACTTAAAGATGTAAGCTCAAAGATCGGGACGGCCGTACGGGCTACCTGTTGAATCAGGGATATAATATTTATCTCTTTTTTGCTGTGGGGAAAAATATTTCCTTTTGTTGTAATCAGGATATAATATTTTTTCCTCTGTTTGAAAGTCATGGATATTAAAATCAAATAAAGGGTTTTTTGTCATATGCGCCGAATACAATAGGGTAGACTTACTTACAAGCCTAACCAAAATGCAGTTTAAAAAAAAGAGTTAGAAAAATTTTAACAAATAACCCCCCCCCCCCCAAAAAAAGACAAAATATAAAAGTAACACGGGTAAAAAAAACAAAACGAGGCTATATACAGTGGGCCCCGGTACCTAGTCAAGTGGGGGGGGTACAGGTTAGCCCGGAATTTTGTAATGTGGGTAGGGGTTTACAGGATAATAAAACAGCGAGTAGCAGCAGTGTAGAAGCTTTTAAGGACCCTTTTGGATCTAACTTGGTGCTCCGGTACGTGTCCCGTGTGGTAGCACAGAGAACCGCTAGATTTTGTCACGATATTTTGGTTATCTCAGGGTTTTGAATTTAAAACATTCTCAAGCTTTGAATAATTCCCAGGGTTTGTAAGGCCTATTTAATAAGAATTTAAACAAAGTCCCTTTTCTGCATTAACTTTATTTTTCATGAGAGCTCGAAAATCATCCAACACATGTTTTTAACCTTACTCCCCCCAAAGTGGGCCAAGAGATAGCCCCAGCCCATATTTAGACGCTATCAATTTTTTGTTAGTTGACAGAAACCCATTGTTTTTCCTGGATTTTTTCACACTCCAGCGGTTTTTGGGGTTTGTTGCTTTTCGGTTCCCCCAGATCAGGCACACATCACAGTTCCCTTTACGGGTTTTCCCAAGACAAAAATCTCTTTTGTAGGAAATATGCTTTTATAAAGACATGTTTAATCTCTAAGCTCTCTCATGCCCTCACTAGGTGGGGACATGTTTTTTTTTTTTTCAGTTCACACCCTGTTTTTGTTAGGGGTTTTCAAAGGGGGCACCTGCTTGCATAGATTAAAAATTAGTCAAGCCCTAGTTGAAATTTCTAACTAAGTAAACATATCAGTTTATTGTCTTATAATTCTAAACATTTCACACATTTTGGGGGGAATATTTTAGTATTATTTAAAAACATACAAAGTTCTATCGGGATGGGTGACTGGAGTTTTGACAATTTTTGGGTTTCCTCTGACACCGCCAGATATGGGTCCTGGAGGGCAGGAATTTTGGGCCCCCAGGATGACGGGGCCCGTAGCATACTCTCTGTAGCGCCTTGGGTCGGTTTGCAATGCCAAGCAGTTGCAATACCAGGCGGGATGCAAACCGGTCAGGAGCCCCGATGGGAGTTTTTAAATTTGATGTTTTCTGGGACCATCCCAAATTTTTTCAGTTCCTGAGGGGGAAAAGGGGGGGGCTTGTCGGGCCCTTTTCACGACTGTCTTGGGTGTTTGGGACCATGATATTTTTTGGTGAGTGGACCCAAGGAACTTAAAAAACTTTGTGTTGGCCTCCTTTTTCCTGTGTCCACAATCACCCTTTTTTGTCTTGCTCACAAATAAAAGTAATTTTTCAATAATGTGTAAGTGTAATTGTAAATAATTAAATGTGTTGTGTTTTTAAAACTTTTCAAATAATAATAAAAACAAAAAAATCAAAACTAACAAATGTAAAAATCATTTTGTCGCCGAGACGCCAGTCAATTTGATTACGTTTTTGTGATTCTTGAAAGACGAAAGTTTTATGTTAAAAAGAAACTTTTATGCACTAAATAACTGAAAGCCCTTGAAAAGAGACTGCAAAATGACAAAATGAAAATGTAATTAATGATTCACACGCAATGACAAAAAAACGTCATTTAGAACTTTAGAAAAAAATTGACCTGCTTAACAATTTCCCCCTGAAAATTATTTGGCAACACTGCGGGGGATTTGCTCTTTCAACTTTCAAATGCTCTTTCCCAACAACAGTGGGGAAAAAAATTTGTCAGCCCCAATTGTGAAAGTTTTCCCACTAAAAAGATGAGAGGGCAAATTTTTCACATGGGGAAACCGCAACTAGACGAAAAAAGAAAGAAAAAAATCGAAAACACATGTGGGATTTTTTAGGAATTATTTCAAATTTGGGGAAAATAAGTTTTATTTTTAAAATAAGTTTTTTTTTTTTTTTTTTTTCTAGACTTTCCAAAAATAGCCACTGGGCACATCGGGAAAATACCACACATTTTGTTTACAGGAAATTCTCCCCATGAATAATTTATTTCCAGTAGGGGTGAAGAAAGAAATCCCCTTGGTCATCCCCTTTACAGTTCTCACAATGTTTTGAGGGGAGGGGGGATAGGAAATGCTGGGGGGACATTTTCATCTGCTCTTACTAGGCTGCCCTTTGGGTTTTCAGCATGTTTAAAAGAGAATCGAGGATATTTTGAAAAGCCCGGCCACGGGGGACCCCAGTCCTAAATAGAAGTCAAGAGAAAAAACTCCGGGTTTCTCCCCCTGTTCCTTCCACACGCCCCCCATGACTGATTTTAGAAAACTTTTTAAAACAATGGCTCCCTAAATGCTGTGGTGCTTACAAAACAATAGGAAAGGTTTTGGTAGACTGGGCCATACAGGTGAGTTCACAGTCTTTTACTCTGAGCTTTTATTTCAAGGGGACTCCCCCCTCAGATGGCCCACAATGCCAGAGTTCTACAAGGGAGTTTTTACATAATCAACGGACATTTCAAATTTTTGCCCCTAAATTTTAGTCCGGGCATATTTTGTTATTTTTTGTTTAAAGTAATTTTTTTAGCTTTTTGGCATAAATCCAGCAAAGCAGGTACGATCAGTCACAGTGAAAGTCTACACCCCCCTTTTACAATTTGCAAGTTTAAATTTTAATGGGAATTCAATTTTTACTGCCGCCCTACAAAAACTATTTCCACATTTCAGGTAAAGAAAATTGTAGAAAATTTTATTCAAAGATACCCAGTAGTTTGATTACAAATTTTCACACCCCATAAAAACGGGGTTACAGCAACTTTAATGTGTGTGGGGTTGTAATTGCTGGTAGCAGTTTAAGACGGGGTTTGAATCTTTTCAACCCATCCAATGTGATACTTTGAAGTACAGTAGTTTAATAAAGCTTACGACTGCAGCGGGTGCAAACGGCGATATTAAAAAAAGCTGTTAGTACATGGGTCAAATGATCTTGTGATGCTCTTTCAAGTTTTTTTCAGCTTTAGACAAACACTAAAATTAACTTAAAACATAGTTTTGTTGTTTTTAATGATAGAAAGAGAAGGTTTGCCAACACCGATTCATGTCCAATTTTTGAGGAGGTTCATTGTTAGAGTGGCAATTCCCAATCTTTTCCAATAATAGACTTTTTGGAACAGTGGAAAGCGCATGGCCCCTTTGGTTTGTTGCTAAGATCCCACTTTTCTTGGTGTCTATCGGTGGTGTTCAGACAACTTTAAAGGGTACTTTCACGGCCCCCCTTTTTGGTGGGTGAGATAGAACAGTGGTTCTGTCTGGTGAGATCACAGGCAAAAAAAAAACTTGGTAACTGTAGCACCCAATCAGCCCATGAAAACCCTTCTACTGTCAACAAATATGAAGAATGAATAAACCCATAAGAACCATTCATCTGTAGATTAATAGGGAAAAAATGAATAAACCTAAGAACCATTCCTACTGTAGATCTAATATGGAAGAACAAATACAACCATAAGAACATTAACTGCAGATCTAAAGGGAAGAACTGAATACAACCATAAGAACCTTCATACGTCAGATCAAAGGAATAACTAATACAACATAAAAACCCTTTCTACTGTCAGATCTAATAGGGAAAAAACGAATACAACCATAAAAACCTTCAACGTAGATCAAATAAGAAGAATGAATACAAAATAAGAACCATCATAGCGATCTAATAGGGAAGAATGAATAAAACCCATAAGAACCTTTCATACGTCAGTTTTAAAAGGAAGAACTAAATAAAAAAGAGAAGGAGAGGTGCCCAGTACAAATTAATGTACTAAGTTTTTTTTTCATTGCCCATAAATGCAGTTCCAACATAAATATCATTGTTTGTAAGTTTTAAACAAAAACGAACAAAAAATAAACAAAACTTTTCAAAAATTTTACTGGGGTAAGTTCATATAAGGAAACGGGAATTTGAAATACATTATTAGGCCCTAACTAGGGATTCACATGACAGGGGCCCCCCCATCAGCCAATAAGAAGTTTTTCCCCACAAAAAGGGCTTTTTTACAGATAGAAATACTCCCATTTTCATCAGCTGTCCGGGTGGGGGTTCAGATGATCCTGCAGGGGAAGAAGACGATTTGGGGTATGGGCTCTTGTGAACATTCCTGCAGTCAGAATGCCAATTGTGCACCCCCTCAAAAGTAGACTTTGTGGCATTGTTTTGTGTGACAAAAGGCCTTTTTGGAAGGGCCTTTATTGTACCCAGCACAAGGGCACCTGTGTAATGATCATGCGGTTTAATCAGCTTTTTTGATTTTGCCAAATCGCAGGTGGATTGATAATTTGGCAAAGGAAAAACCCCAAAAGAACGGAAACAAATTGGCCCACCAAGTTGGAGAAAAAATAAGCTTTTTGTGGGAGGAAAATACCCAGTATCTTTTTTTTAAAGCTCATAAAAACATGGGACCAACACTTTACATGTCAAGTTTATATTTTTTTTCAGATAGTTTTAGAAGACTTTCACTAAACAAGTATTTCTTTTTGTACAGTTGGTAAAAACAGGGTAGACTAACAGTGAAATGTTGACCAACAAGGAGAACACAATACAAAAATTATAATAATGGGAAAAAAAAAGTTTGAGACAAGGAAAAAACACGAGAGAAATGATAGTTGGGGCTATATAATGGGGTGCCAATACCGTCAATGTTGCGGCTTTTAAACAGGGGGTGCCAAAATCCCTAGTCAAGATAGTTTGGTTTTAACATGGGTGCCAATACCTAGCAATGAATTTTGGTATAACAGTGCAATCTGAAAGTTTTCAGACCCGATTTTTCCAAATTTTTACTTACACCCATATTCTAAATTTGGTTTAAATTGTTTTCCCCCCCCTCACAAACACAAAATACCCATAAGTCAAAGCAAAAGGGGTTTTTTTAGACTTTTTTCCATTTAATAAAAAAAAGGAAAATATTAATATTCAGCCCCCTTTTACTCATATTTTCTTGAAGCACCTTTGGAAAGCATACACCCATCGAGTTTTTTGGGGAGATGCTAAAAGTTTGGCACATGTTTTTGGGGAGTTTCATTCATTTTTCCCTTGCAGATCCTCTCAAACTCTTCATTTGGGGGAGGGAGCTTTGTGAAAGTATTTTCTTGTTCTCCGGAGATGTCAAGGGTTTTAAAGGGTTTGGGTCTGGGGGCAGGTAAAAAGTCCCCCCAAGTCGAAGTCCTGACGCTCGGGAGCAGGTTTTCATCAAGGATCTCTTTATTTTGCTTTTCATTTTTCCCTCGACCTGACTAGTCCCCCAGCCCCTGCCTCTGAAAAAACCGCAAGCATGATATGCCACGACCATGCTTCCCCGTAGGCATGGTGCCGGGTTTTCTTCCAGAAGGACCGGGGGTTTTCGGGCCCAAAGAGTTCAATCTTGGTAACAAAGACCAAAAAGGGGGAATCTTGTTTCTCATGATCAGAGCCCTTTAGGTGCCTCTTGGCAAACTCCAAGCGGGCTGAACTTGGACTCTGTAAAAGGATCATCGGGTTTTTTGGCCCCTCCTGAAAAAGGGCCCCCCTTTCCTCCGATTGCGCAGGGCGGGCGGACAGCTTGGGAAGAATTTTGGTGTTTCAAATTTCTTCCATTTAAGAATGGAGGAGGCCAGGTGTTTTGGGGACCTCAATGTGCAGACTTTTTGGTCCCTTTTCCCCAATCTGTGCCTCATCAATCCTGTCTGGGAGCTCTACGGACAATTTCCTTAACCCTGGCTGGTTTTGCTCTGACAGAATGTAACTGGGGGATTTTTAATAGACAGGGGGTGTGCCTTTTCAAACCATTCCAATCAATTGAATTTTCTCGGTGGACTCAATAATTTGTAGAAACATCCAAGGAATATCAATGGACACAGGAGCACCGAGCAAATTCGAGGTTCATGCAAAGGGTCGGGAATACTAATGAAAAATAAGGTTTTGCAAAAAGTCTAAACGTTTCCATTTGTATTAGGGGGTTTTGTGTGTAGATTGTGAGGGGGATTTTGTTTTTGTTTGTAAAGAAATAAAAAACTTTTTTAAATAAGGCTGTAATTATTTTTTGTGAAGAAGAAAGGGGTCGAATACTTTCGAATGCACTGAAGACTAACTATTCACTTAAACATTTTTGTTAATTTATGCAAAAGAGAAAAAGGTTGCCCAGCAAAAATTTAATGACAAACATGATTTTCATTACATTTTTGAAATTTAGCAGATGCTTATCAGAGGATTTATAGTCCCAAATTGGGGGTTAACCCTTTGCCAAGGCCACAATGACAGATTTTGACCTATTTGGGCTCTGGATTCAAACCCAGGACCTTCATTTAGGCCCAAACATCTTAACCGTAGGCCCCCTTTTAAATACAAAACCAAAGGACAAATAGAATAAAAACATTGAAACTTTACAGGACATTTTCATGAGGGGAAATTTAAAATATTAAAATGTTTTTTTAAAAAAAGGGGGAAGTGGCGTTTCGCAGGCGGTTGTACGGGCATTTTATACGGGAAGTTTTTTTTGGTGTTTCTCAGGGGGCCTGGGGGCAGTACTCTTCTTGGAGGGAGCAGGCTTTCAGTGGATGGTCAAGAGTGTCATGCCCTTTACCGGTGCACGCAGCTGTTTCCCCTGCCTGCAGGGGGGAGTTTGGGGTTTGGGTGCCCCACCCTGGAGAGATCCTAAAGGGGCCCTCTCTGCACCTTTTAGTTGGGACTGCTGTTTTTTACGACCCAAAATAACAGACTCCACCGTATCCAGAAAAGGGCCTGGCCGATAGTATAGACTGTGACCAGATTTTCAGTAGGACATTACGGCAAAAAAACATCAAAAAGGGTATGAGGCCTTTTCCCCTGGCTGTCCGGGTGTCACCACTGGGGTTTAGAGTCTAGTAAAAAACCAAGATATTTGGGTTGTTTTCCCAGGGGGGATTCCCTGTCCTCCTAGGATTAGTGGTGCATTTTTTGTGGAGGTCCTTGACAAGGGGCTAAGTACCAGTTCCCATCACCCTCTCCCCTCTTTCGGGGTGTAGCTGTGGAGTAGGCTGTAACCTTTGAACACAGTTAAATCAGACAGATTTTGCAGGAACTAGGGGTGATCTATCGATAAAGGCTTTGGAAAATCAGAAAAAAACCCCCTCACCTTGTTGGGTTTTGGAGTCTGTAGGTCGCAGGAGATGGGGTTTTCAAAAGGGCGGTAGTAGTGGGGGATTGGGGGGGTAGTAAAAACGTGCACTCAGAAACACTCCTATGGAGGGGACAGTTTAACAAGTGTTTGAGACGGGGGGTAATTTTCTGCAGCTCTTAGTAGCCAGGCTGGAATGATCGGCCCCAAATGTTTACGGTCGAGTCTGTTCAGAGTTTTGCTTTAACTGGCCAAGCGCAACTCAAGCTTGTAAAACAGGGGAGGGAAGATGGCAAGAGGTTGGGCTTGTCCATCCCTCAGCAAAGAAGCCATCAAAACACACCCACGTTGTTTTTAAATTTCCCCTCGACGATTCTCCCCCGGGTTTTCTTGGCCCCAGCCCTTTTTAATGAAGTAAAACCTTTCCTTAGGGTTTTTCTTTTTTAGGCCCGGTTCAGTTTTGTAGTGCTTGTTTTTGTTTCCTTGAAAGCTTTGCCTGTGTTCGATTTTTCCCCTGTCATGTTTTCCCCATCTGTTTAAAAAAATTCTGTATTTCCGATGGGACCTTTTTTCTTTTAGTCATCCAGGGCTGGGGCCAGTGTTGTTGTTTTCATTCTTATGGCAGCATAATCAGTGCAGTTTTAAGCAGGGGTTTAACGTCTCACCTTTGATCGAGCTCTCCACTCATTATGGGAGAAAACAGTATGGCCCAAAATCGTGCAAGGGGTTCCCTTTTTGTTTGGGTTTCCAGAAGTCCTTTTGAGTTTGTCAGCATCTTGAGGGGGAGGTGATTTTAAAGTCCCACACAGGATGGACCATTTGGGGGGAAAACATCTGATCACATGGGCAGGATTATGGATAAACCACAGGTTTGTGCATGTTTTGTCATTGGGCCCGGTGGATTTAGAGCACTCCATACCCGAGATGAAAAAGAGCTGGGGGGGTTGTTTAGGACGGAGTGAAGACACTCAAACTCTTCTTTCTCTAGGTCAGTTATTCTTTTCTTTGCCGCATACTGGATTACATACTAGCCACACCCCCTCCTCGCATCCCCTCTCGGACCTGTCATTCTGAACAGCTGATTCTTTTTCATCGAACAGCCTCAATTTTTCGGGGCATGGACTTAAAGGTTCGAAAGGTTCCACGGGGAGCTGGCCCATGTACGCAAGTTCCCACAGTTGTGAAAGTTGTCGGCAGGGATTTTATCAGAAAAGGTTCCCCCTTTTCCCACAACATATCCAATTGGGTTTAGATTGGGCCTCAGAAGGCCACGCAGTAACCGAAATCAGGCATGTTTTTGGGAACCCCCTTTTTTGGGAAAACCCCGTGGCAGGGGGAAATCCAGCTGAAAAAAATATTTGCAGATGGAAAACTTCTGCCCTAAGGGGTGCACCGATTGCAATGATTTTTTGATATCTGTGGCTTCAAACGTTTCTCCAATTTTTTCAAGGGGCCAAGTTGCCATGAAAACACCCCCCACCAACCCCCATTTCCCGCAAGCGACACACGGATGGATGCTGTATCGTGGTTTTCCCCTTTTACCCAGACCTCTCATTTTTAAGTAGGAGCTATTGCAAAAAAAATGCAAGGTGCACACTGATCGTAAAAAGATTCTAACATTCACAAAAATTCCCCCTACCCCTAACAGTTCTTCACAGTGAGAAACAAAAGGATTACAATAGAGGTACCAATCCCCTACCACTTCTATGCTTGGGTCTTTTAAATAGCCAGATATGTAGAATTATCTCCAGACAGCTTTTCCCGGGGTATACGTTATTTTTTCAAGTTCCAGATTTAGAGAAACTTAACCCCCAGAGAGAGGAGTAAAGGGTTCCTCCTGTGTGTGTTCTGTGAAATTTAGCTCAGTTTAGTTTGAAGCATTTTACACAGTCAGAGCGGAGTAAGGGTTTTCTCCGTGGTATCGGTGGTGTGATTCAAGCTTTCCGCTGAGAAAAAACCCCTTCCCCCAGTCTTGCAGGAGTATGGGTTCTCTCCGTATGTTACGTTCATGTTTTTTTAAGTTTCCAGATAGAGAGAACTTAACCCCCCGTCAGGCAGGAGTAGGCTTTTATCCTGAGATAGTTCATTTCTTTTAAGTGGCCCAGTTTAGGAAAATCGCCCCCCAAATAGAGGGGAGTAAGGTTCCTTCCCGGTGGTTCTCTGGGAAGTTTTAGCTCGTTGATGTTTTGAAAAATTTCACAGTCGAGCAGGAGTAAGGGTTTCTCCGGTGTATACGTTCATGGTTTTTAAGGGCCGTTTAGAGAAAATCGCCCCACAGTCAGAGCAGGAGTAAGGGGTTTTCTTGGTGTGTTCTCTGATGAAAATTTTGCTTAGTTTATGTTGTGAAGCATTTTTCACAGTCGAACAGGTATGGCTTTTCTCCGTATGTTACGTTAGTATTTTTTAAAGGGGCCCCGTCGAGAGAAATCTACCCAGTCAGAGCAGGAGTAAGGCTTCTTCCGTGGTTTTTGAGAAGTTTTTGCTCAGTTGATGTTGTGAAAAATTTACACAAATAGAGAGGGGTAAAGGGTTCTTCCTGTGTGTATCGTTTGTGTTTTTAAGTGGCCCAGTTGAGAGAAAAAAGCCCCAAAATCATTTCAGGAGTAGGCTTCTCCTGTATGTATACGTTCATGTGTTTTAAAAGGGCCCCCGTTGAGAGAAACTCGCCCCAAGTCGAGCAGGAGTAAGGCTTCTCTCCGTGTGTTTCTTGAGAACTTTAGCTCAGTTGATGTTTTTTAAACGCTTTAACAGTCGAGAGGGTAAGGGCCCCTCCGTTTTATATTTTGTATTTTAAGGGGGCCCCGCGAGGAAAAATTTCCCACAGTCAGAGAGGAGTATGGCTTTTCTCCTGTGTGTATACGTTCAGTTTTTAATTGTAGTAGAGAAACTTTCCCAAGTCAGAGCAGGGAAAAAAACCCTTTTTTTACTTTTGTTTTTTTTTTTGGGTTTAAAAAAAATTTTTTTGGGTTTTTATGTATTTTTTAAGGGGGGAGTGAGAGAAAAACCCCCCAAGTCGAGCAGGAGTAAGGCTTCTTTCCCGGGTTAGTCATTTTTTTTTAAGTTTCCCAGTTGAGAGAAATCTTCCCACAATAAGAGTAGGAGTAGGCTTCTTTGTGTGTGCTCTGAGAAGTTTTAGCTCAGTTGAGGTGAAGCATTTTACACAGTCAGGCAGGAGTAAACTTCTCTCCTATTGTTTTCGTCATGTATTTTTTGGGTCGTCGAGAGAAACTTTCCACGTCAGAGCGGAGTAAGGCTTCTCTCCTGGGTATACGTTCTGTTGTTTTAATTTCCCCGCGAGAGAAACTTTTCCCCAGTAGAAACAGGAGAAGGGTTCTCTCCCGTGGTAACGTTCATGTTGTTTTAAGTTGTCCCGCGAGAGAAACTTGTCCACGAGAGAGGAGTAAAACTTCTCCTGTGTGTGTTCTCTGATGAACGTTTTGTCAGTGATGTTTTTAAGCATTTTTTCGTCAGAGCAGGGGGGGTAAGGTCTTCGTGTGTATCCGGGTTGGGGTGATTTTAAGCTTTCCCGCGAGGAAAAACCCCTTCCCACAGTCATTGCAGGGGTATGGGTTTTTCCTTAGATAGTTTATGGTTTTTAAGTGGGCCCAGTGAGAGAAAATCGCCCCACAGTCGAGCAGGAGTAAAAGGTTTTCCCCCTGGTTGGGGCTCTGATGAACTTTTTGTCAGTTTTGGTTTTTAAGCATTTACACAGTCAAACAGGAGAAGAATTCTCTCCAGGCACCTCTGAGAAAGTCAGAGCCTTTGATATTGTGAAATTCTTCCCACAGTCAGTACAGGGAATTTAGATTTTTCCTGTGGTATTTGTAGGTGTATTTTAATTGATAGAATGAGAAAAATCGCCTACAATGGGCAGTGGTGGACCTTTAGCTCTGTGTCTTTCCTGTTGTTCTTTTGGATGTAGAGAAGTCTCAAATGGTTTCCCGTGTGAAAAAATCAGAAGAACCCGCAGGGTGTGATATACATGTAATCAATTGTATTTTATGAAACCCCTTTTTTCTCAGAAGTTGCACAAAGGGGTTTTAGAAACCCAGCCCCAAAACCCCCAAAAAGCAAGCAAGCAGATGAAAAAGCATATATTTCCATCACTATCACAAGGGTTTGTAACTACACAGACTCATTTTAAAAGAACTTTAAAACATTGGCAGTTTTTCTACTTCATTCTTTAGTTACTCTTGACACTCTAGATAGCGAATGTGAATTTAAAAAAAATGGGCAAAAATGGTGTCAAACCGACAGTGAGGAAAAAAAGATTTTTCCCCCGCTGATTTTGTAGTTCCATGAAAAGAATGCAGTTTAATTTTTAAGGGGAGGTTATTTGGAACATGAGAGAAAAATAACAAAAAAGAAACCTGAAAAAAAGCATGTCAAAAATTTATTTAATTTATTTTGGTTTTTTAAAGAGGGAAAAAAGTATTTTACCCCCCTTTCAAAAATGATTAGTAATGGGGCAAAAACCCCCGTTGGGAATCAGAGGTCAGCGTTTTTTAGTTTGGGCCCCCAGGTTTGCACACATCCAGGGGGGATTTTGTTCCAATTTTTTGCAGATTTCTCCCAAATCATTAAAGGTTTGAGGGACGTTTGGCAACTCGAACTTTAGCTCCCCAAGATTTCTAGGGATTAGGGGTTTGGGGACTGGTAGGCCACCCAGGGCCTTAATGTGCTTTTTCTTGAGCCAAACCTTTGTTTCTTTTTCCGTTTTTTTTGGGTTACTGTTGCGGAAAACCCCCCCACAACCCATTTCAATGCCCTGGCTGAGGGAAGGAGGTTTACCCAAGATGACGGACATGGGCCCCCTCCTCGTCCCCTTTTTGGGGTGAAGTTTTTTCGTCCCCTTTGCAGAAAAACACCACCAAAAATAAGTTCACCCCCATGTTTTACGGTGGGGATGGGTTTTGGGTAAGGAGCATTCCTCCCCCCAAAAACGGCGAGTGAGTTGATGCAAAAGAGCTCCCTTTTTTTCTCACTGACCAAACACTTTCACCCCGTTCTCCTCTGAACCAGATGTTATTGGGAAATTCAGACAGCCCTTATATGTTTTCTTTAGAGGAGACCTTGCGGGGCTGCGGTTTTCAGCCTTCACGGCGTAGTGTGTACAATAGTTTTCTTGGGGACTAGGTCCCAGCTGCCCCGAATATTGACAAATATCCCCCTTAGTTCTGGGCTGATTCCTCACCCTTTCATGATATTGCAACCCCACGGGTGAGATCTTGCTGGAGCCCCCCGGGGGGGCCCAGGGAGATTTAAAGTTATTGTGTTTTCCAGTTTGGAATAATGCCCCAAATGTTTTCACCCTTTTCAAAAGCTGTTTCCCATGGGCTTGTAGCCCCCTTTCAGCCCTTTTTAGGCTACAATGTGTCCCCGGCTGGCCATGGTGGAGAGTTTGGAACTGATGATTTATTGCTTCTGTGGACAGGTGTTTTATCAGGTAAAAAATGAGATTAGGAGCACCCCTTTTAAAAGGTGCTTCTGATCTAGTCGTTACCTTTAAAAGACACCCGGGAGCAGAAAAGTTTTCTGATTTAGGGGGGGTCAAATAGTATTTCCCCATTAAAAGCAAATAAATTTATAACATTTTTTACATGCGTTTCTGGATTTTTTTGTTGTTATTTTGTCTTCACTGTTTAAAAAACCTACCCTTAAAATTATAGATGATTGTCTTGTCAGGGGAAAAAATACAAAAACAGCGGGGACAAATACTTTTTTTCCCACTGTAATTAAAAATTTATGATACGGTAATTTTACAAAATTGCAGTATTGTGCTCTAAAAAATGTGAGGGAAAGTCTTTGGGCGTGCAGATGATGACCCCCTCAGACCCAATGGCAGTAAACCCAGAACATTGTTTTTGGGGTCCAAAAGGGAATCTAGTTTTAAGGTCTAGCTTGGAGAGAAAAAGCCTTGGAGGTTTGGTCGGAAGCAGGAAACCAAAATTGTTAAATTAATTAATTTGAATAAAACTCAAATTGCAAATATAACTTGTTGTGTAAGCAGTATATAGGACAACTAACGGGACGCCCGGCGAGCCCGACCACTGTGACTATGGTGCTTTTAGTTGTTTGGGAAACCCCTCCCAAAAAGGGACTCTTTGTTTTTGTCCCTGTGGCGATTTCCACACAAAAAACCCCCCCACCCCTTCCACTATTTAACCCCCCTTTAGTCCTACGCCAGACCCCTACCACTCAAACCCCCGCAGGTTCTGCAGTAAATCCGCAAAACCCCGTACTTCTCTGCGTGCCACCACAGCCTATTTTCGGACTTTTTTATCAATTTTGCAACAATTCAACCCTTGCTATAAAAGCTAAAAAACCCACCTTACTGAAGACATATTTTTCCCATCACCTTTTCTTGGTCTCTGCCTACTCACAGGAAACCCCAAGATTCCCCCCCCCTGTACCCCTCTTCCTTACCACCCCTTCACTGTTTGCTAAACATTTATGTATACTGTAACCCGGGAAACCCAATCTAATAAAATAAAATAATATGCCTTTTGCAGAGCTTTATCCCAAAGAATTTCATCATGTGCGATACATTTTTAGATGGGGGGTCCCGGGGGTCGAACCCCCTACCGTTCAAGGCCAGCTCTACCAATAGCTACAGTGAGAAAAGGGACCACAATCGCCTTCTTCACTGACACCCCAGATCCCAGCCGTTTGACCCCCACAACTAAAAACACAGAATTCTCCACCGATACCCCACATTTCTTCATTCATGCCTCTGCACACTTTCACATTAGGGATCTCACGCCTACACACTGCTGCAACAGGGGCCCTAAAATACACCTAAAAAACTGTAAATTTTCGGGAAAAAAAACGCTCACGGGTAACTG
The DNA here is from genome assembly GCA_036851935.1 of Coregonus suidteri. Taxonomy (NCBI): domain Eukaryota; kingdom Metazoa; phylum Chordata; class Actinopteri; order Salmoniformes; family Salmonidae; genus Coregonus; species Coregonus suidteri. Next base: position 77,061,380 of record CM072221.1, read on the forward strand.
CATTCCCACCTTTACTTATCGGCGAGGGGCTAGCATCAAAACCAGCGAAAGAAATGTATTTTCGTTTCCCCACGCTTACACCGGATTAGTCCACCAAATGGAGGGGTCAAGACACCCGGAATCTTCCCCTTTCAACTGCAACCTCAACACTTAAAACCAACCCCCTTACACTCCTTTCAATGCAAACCCCGTTCCCGGGAAAACAATTCCAGTCACAATTCCGTCTTAACACGTAATCCGCACGCCCGTCCCCCTTTGGGAAAAGGAGAAACAAAAAAATCATCACGAGCAAATCAGTTACCTTTACCCAATCAAAAAGTCCCCAACCTCTTCCCACCTAACCCGACACCACATATGGATCCATTTCTCTACAAATCCACTCCACTGGGCCAGAATATCCTTACACCTTTTGGGAACAAGGCCCCAAAACGGAGGCCCCCCCCAGCAGGGAATCATCTCACTCCACCCGTTCTATTCTGAGTACTGGGGGATGTATCCCTTTTATAGATAGACTAACCTCTCTCACCACACTGCTTCCCCCTACACTCGCCCTTTCAGGGTCATCAGCACCCGCCACCACACAATTGGTCTGAGAGGAAATAGAGCTGAATATGTTGCTAAAAATCAGCCCGGGTAAGCCTACACGAAACACAGCCATTATTTAAGTGTTTCTAAAAAGAAAAAAGGAAAAAAAGATTGGGAAACCCTTTCCCCCTTTGACGCAGGGTTATGCCAATTTTTGCAAAAATAATAATAATAAAAAAATAAAAAAAATGTATTTAGATTTATCATATTTTTTAAGTCCTTTTACAGTGATTACAGCCCAAGTCTCTTGGGTATGACGTACAAGTTGGAAAACCCGTATTGGGGAGTTCCTGCGATCCCCTCAAAACTTGCAGGAAGATGGGTAGTGTCGCCGCACAGCTATTTTTAGTTCTCTCTGTACTTGCTCCCTTTTATCTTCCCCATCCCGGGGTAGTCTCCCGTCCTGCCCCTGAAAAAAAACCCCACAGCAGATGCTGCACCACCATGCTTTGCCTTGGGATGGTGCCAGGATTCCCCAGATGTGACGCTGGGATTAGGCCCAAAAAGTTTAATTTGTTTTATCAGACCGAAAAATTTTTTTCATGGTCAGAGATCCTTTAGGGGTCTTTTGGGAAAATCCCCCCGGGCCTTTTCATGAGGAGTGGCTTCCGTTTTGCCCCTTACCATAAAGGCCCGATCACAAATATACGGGGGGGTTCACAAATCTTTTAGAGAGGCCTTTTGTTGTGATAAAAGGATAGCAAAATACCCGTGTTTAGGAAGATTTATGTTTGTTTTTTCCAAAAGATCTTAAATTTTCCTCACTACAAAATATTTTGCGGGTTTTTTGGTTTCTAAAAAAAATTTAGATATGCCTTTTTGATTAGCTATTCCATGTTACTTTTGGTTTAAATGACTTCAAATGCAAAAATTTAAAAGTACTTTGTGGAATTCTGTGGAGTTTGTAAAAATACCCAAACTTTAAAACAGGTTATTTCTAGGCTTAAACAACTTCATTCACATTGTGCCTACAAGAAACTCATTGTTTAAGAGAGACTTAAAGTATGCAGGAGAGGCAAGGGCAAGTAATAGTCTGTTTTTCCTCCATTCTCATGGTGTTTTTGGTTTTTAACACTAATTGGGTTTCCTTTAAGGGAACTAATAACGATACAGGGGTAGATAATTTTTTTAAAAGGGAATCTTGAATGAGCATATTAATTGGTTAAGTTTTTGGTCCCCAATGTGAAATCCCAAAAATTTTTGAGAATGTATTTATGATACCTCCATTCCCGGGAAGGGCCTAAGGCAGGGGGCTTTTAATTGCACCTTTACTCATTAGATCGCTCCTTTTGGTTTTGACACTTCCCCCTCGCAGATAGAAAGAAATTACAGCATTCATTAAGGATTTAAAATTTTGGAACCTTTGGGGGACTAGAACGATAAAAGGGGGAATACATGTTCACATTTAAATCATATTTCCCTGTAGACTACTTTTTAGTTTCTTTTCATTGCTTTTCCCCAAGTAGCAGGAAATTTATATGATACTATTTTTTGAAGCCCCTTCCCCTTTTGTGATTATTTAGGGATACAAAACAGAAAAGGCCTTGATGGGTTTGCACCAGATGGTTTCAGACCCCGACTTCTTTCATTGTTGGAGTGCATATAGATGGTATTTTAATTTAAAACTCACCAAAAATCAGTGAGAACCAGTGGGGGGTTTTAAAGACTATTTGGGGGCAAAGATACGTTTTAATTTTTAATTTTTGTCATTTAGCAGACGCCCTTTTCCAGAGCGACTTTCAGTTTGGAAACATATTTTTTAACTGGCCCCCTGGGAATCGAACCCCCAAAACCCCCGGGATTGCAAAGCCATGCTCTATCAAGTACATCCCTGCCGGGCCTTTCCCCCCCCCCTGGACGACGCGGGCCAATTTTGGGCCCCCTTGGTTCCCGGTTTCGGCCCGGGTAAGCAGAGCCGGATTGAACCAGGATCTTAGGGCCCCAGTTTGCACTGCGATGCAGGCCTTAGACCCCCCCATAGGGTTTACCCGTTTTTAAAAAAAAATAAAAAACAGAAAATGAGGAGGACAGCAAAATAGAGAATTTGGGTAATCAGAGAAGTAAAAAAAGGGAAAGATTTTGGGCTTAAAGCCAGTATGAAGAACTTTTCCCCCTTAAAGGGGCAAACAGCTTAACAGGGGAAACAGTCCTTGATCAGGTGAAAAACCTGGTAAATTTCTGGCTGGCCCCAGTAAGAAATAAAATTTGCCTTTAATGCAATTCTAATTTACAAGGACAATTATCAAGGATCTTGAAAAAAACCAAAATGGTCTGGAAAAGGGAATTGGGGGGTGAAATATTGATGCATTTTTGATAAGAAGGAGTTTAAGGGGAAAGGTCCAGATGGCTCCCAATAGAATTTTAAAGGCAAATTCTAGGTCCACTTTTGGTAGTACAGGATTAGGAAAGTACTCAGACCCTTTATTTTTTCCCCAAATTTTTTACGTAAGCCTTCTTTTGAAATGAATTAATAAAAAATTCCCCACAATCTACAAAAATACCCCTAATGAAAAAATGAAAAAAAAAAGTTTTAGAATTTTTGCAAATGTATTAAAAACACAAAAATATAGTTACAGGAAGTATATAATAAAAAACCCTTTTTCAATGAGACTGAGATGAATGAGATAACGTATCATGGTTTGACCAGGGTTCTTTAATTCCGGTCCCGGAGGGTCCAAACACTTCTGTTTTTTATTTCTACTTGGTAGTTAATTGCATACCTGGTGTCAAGGTCGAATTGCCCCGGGTTAGAAGGGAGATAAAAAAAGAGGGTTTTGCCCCCCAGAAAAAGGAATTGAAGAACCCGGTTTTGACACTGCAGAGTAGAAAGACATTTTTTTAAATGTGATCTTTTTGATGTTGTTTTTTCAACAATTGAACAAAAAACCCGTTTTTGGGTTATCATTATGGGGTATTGTGAGAGATTTATGAGGGAAAAAAAATTTAATCTTTTTACATAAGGGGGAACTTAAAAAAATCCAAAAAAATAAGGGTCGAAACTTTTCCCAAAAGCAGTATATAGACAGGGGTGTGCCTTTCCAAATCATGTCCAACAAAAAATTAAATTTGATAGAATCTACCTTTCCCTGAGAAAAGATTTTCCCCAAACTCTCCTCCTCTTCTTCATCTTTAATGTTTTAAAATTAAGCCCAGTGTTTTACTGCAATTTCCAGCTTCACTGATGCCATTTGGATATTCGATGCAAACTGGGCTCCTGTCACAAAAGGACCCAGTGACGTAGTTTTTACTCAGTGTGGAAGGAGAGAGGAGGGTGGGTTTGCCTCACGGTGATGTTACCGGCCTCAGACTGAATCTGCCAGTATAAAATAAAAAACAGACCAAAGTTTGGTGAATTCGTAATACTTATTTTCCCAAAAATATTTTTTTTTGAATTATCTAATTTAGGCTTTTATGGAGAAAAGGTGCCAATACTATTTTGGGTGCCGGTACCGTTTTTATTAAGGAGAGGAGTCACAATACTTTTTAGTTACATTTTCTTTGTCATTTAGAGAGCTTATCCAGGGAAATACAGGACAAATTTGGGTTTTTTGGGGCCCTTTTCCAAGGGGACATTTACGTCTTTTTGCAGACGCTCTTTTCCAGAGCGACTACAAATTTGGGCATTCCCTATAGCCGTGGTATAACCCCTTTTCAATTTTTTGGGGGGGGGGGGGGGGGTAGAAGGTTTACTTTTCCTTCCCCCAGGTTTCCTTTTAAAAGAGGTGGGGTTTCAAATTTTCCCCGGGAAAGGTGGTGAGGACTCGCTGTCCTGGTCGGGGGGAGCTTGTCCACCTTGGGGGCCAGAGCAGCGAACTTTTTGATGGGTGAGCGGGAACTATGCCCCGAGGGGAAGGGGAGCAGCGGGGCCAGAGGGGGATGACGCAATGCCCTCGTTTGGGTGTAGGGACTGTCAGACCCCAAAGGGGTACAGAGGTCCCTCACTGCCCCATGGGAAAGCCCCATGGTCTTGTAACGGGCGAGTTTCAACGGGGAAGCCAGTGGAGTGTCGGAGGGGGGGGACGTGAGAGAATTTGGGGGGGTGAACACCGGAGGGCGCGGCGTTCTAGGAGTTGTGGGGTTTAATGGCAAGGCAGGGGGGCCCAGCCAAAGGAGTTGCAGAACCAGAGGGGAGATGACAAGGCCTGGTTGGGAACTGTGCCGTTTCCTTTAAAGCAGGGTGTACTCTCCGAATGTTGTAGAGCATAAAAACGCAGGAGGGGGTCACCCCTTGATGTTAGCGGAAAACGACAGGGTGTGCCAGGGTAGCCAAAGCTCTTCGCCCCTGGGAGGGGACCAAGGAGTTGTCAACCGTGATGGCGAGTCAGGGAAAAGGGAGCCCTTTCCCCGGGAGGAAGAGAGTCCGTTTTGCAGGGTTGCTTGAGGTGGTGATCGTCATCCATAGATAGCTGCCAGAATGCAGAGAGGATTGCACCTGGTTATAAAAGGGGGGGAAAGGAGAAGATTAGTTGGGATGTCACGTAGCAAGATGGGGAGACCCATGGGGATTGAAGAGCCAAGTGACGGTGTATAGGGGAAAAAAGGAAAAGGGCCCTGAACGACCCCGGGGGAACCCCAGGGGTGAGAGCACGTGGGCGGAGACAGTTCTGCCAGCCATTTGGTAGGGGCGACGGTCAGGTAGGACGCAATCCGGGAGTGACCCGCCCCGGAGATGCCAGTCGGAGGGGGTGGAGAGGAGGACTGATGGGTTCACGTATAAAGGCAGCAGACAGGTCTAAAAGGGAAAAGGGAGCAGAGGAGAGAATTTAGCTTTAGCAGTGCGGAGAGCCTCCGGACACAGAGAAGAGCAGTCCGTGAATGACCAGTCTAAAACCTTCGGGTTTGGTCAAGAGGTCATTTGAGAGAGATAGAAGAGATTTGGGTAAAGACGGCACGCTAAAATTTTTTGGAAAGAAAAAAAAGAAGGGATATGGTCTGTATTTGTTGAACAGGGGATGGGTTTTGGTTTTTTGAGAAGGGGAGAAACTTCGCCTCTTAAAGACGGAAAGGGACATGGCCAGCGGTAAGGAGATTTGATCAGCGAGGTGAGGTAGGGGAGAAGGTCCCCGGAGAGGTTTGGGGAAAAGAGAGGGGGGGAGGGGGAAAAGCGGGGGGTTTTTTGGGGCGGCGCAGAAAAGCGCGGGAAAATTTTATCGGGAGAGAGGGGGGAAAAAGAAGTCAAAGCATAGGGTGGGGCGTGTGAGTAGGCCCACAGTGTCATTAGACTTAACAAACGGGATCGGATGTGTCAACCTTTTTTCAAAGTGGTTACGAAGCACCACAGAGAGAGAGGAGGGGGGGGGGGGGGGGGGTTTCAGGAGGGAGGAAAAGTGCAAAGAGCTTCCTGGGGTTTAGAGGCATATGCTTGGAATTTAGAGTGGTAGAAATGGTTTTGCAAAAAAACAGATGGAAAAGTAGAGAGGAGGAGTAAAAATATCCCAGGGCGGGGGATTTTTCGTTTTTTCCATTTCCCGCTCCGCGCCGGAGCTCGTTTGTGAGCTGCAAGAGTATCGAGCCCGGAGCTGGAGGGGGGGACCGAGCGGCCGGGGGATAGTGACAAGAGAGTAAAAAGGATGCAGAAGGAGGAGAGGGGGGTTTTGAGGAGGCAGAAGCAGGAGATTGGAGGGAAAAGGGTTTGAGCAGGGGGAAGAGATGATGGGAGGGAAAGGGGAGAGAGTGTGGGGGAGAGAGAGAGCGAAGGTTGCGGCGGCGCATTCCCATCTGGTAGGGGCAGAGTGATAGGTGGAGGAGAGCGAGAGAAAAAAGGAAAAAAAGTAGGGGTCGGAGACATGGGGGGGGAGTTGCAGTGAGATTGTAAAAGAGAGCATTTGAAAGATGAGGTCAAGGTTTTCCCTGCCTTGGAGTAGGGGGGGACGGTGAGAGGGTGAGGAAAAAGGAAAAGAGGAGGGAAAAAAGGGAGGCAGAGAGAAATTAGCAAAGTGGAATAGGGAGGTTGAAACCCCCCAAATGTGAGGGGGAGCCATCCTCAGAAAGGGAATTATAAAGGCGTCAAGCTTTTTGATGAATTTCCCAAAAGGGAACCGGGGCGATAGATGAAAGGATAAAGTTTAAAGGGGCTGGACTGTGACAGCATGGAATCAAATGAGGAGAAGACGGTGGGTTGGGGGAAAAAAAGAGGATGCCATTGGGAGAGATGAGGTTCCTGTCCCCCCCCCTTGCCCAGATGCTCTGGGGGTATGCGGAACACAGGTCGACGAGGGAGAGCAGTAGGAGTAGCGGTTTTCAGGGGTAAATCCCGTTTCCTTTAGCGCCAGGAAGTCGAGGGACTGTAGGTTAGATAGGGGGATGAAATCAGTTTTTGGAGCAGAACGGCAGTTCCAGAGGGTGCCTGGACCGGAACCCCGGTGGGGTGCGTGCAGGGGCCCCAGGTTAAGAGGCAGCAGCCCCGGGTGGGCTTTCGTAGCCCGTGCAGAAGGAGAAAAAGGGAAGGCAGAGGAAATTTTACAGGGTGTAGCAAATGGCTACAATAATGCAGAGGAGATGGAATGAAATGAATAAACACTGGAAAGGAGAGAGCGGGCCCCCCAAAACTTCCACCTCAGAAAAATAAATGTTTTACGAACCCCCCGACAAAAAACCCCCCAACTCCCCCCTTTAGAAATCGAATTTGTGAACAAAGGTTCAATGTTTTAAAGGAGTAGACTCAACCCACTTATTCAGCTAGAATATGACACCCTAGCTAATAGCAGCTAGCATCCAAAAAACACACGTTTTGCACCAACATGGTCAAACAAACCACAAAGTGTGGTTTAAAACACTAAGCAATAATTCGTTCCGTGTTAGTTTTTAACCAGAATAATTAAAGTTGGGTAGCTTACACAAATAATGTATTTTGCTCCCCAGTAAGCACACAATGGCACTGTGTTTACCTGTTCGAAAAACGGCTAGCTAGAGCTTTGTGCTACACGAAACAATGCCCCCCCTACAGTAACACCCACAAACAGCCCCCGAGCCTAACAGGGCACCATAGCTAACTAGATGCTAGATCCAATAACACCAGTTTTTGCACCAAACTGGTTAAAAAGACTACCCTGTGTGTTAACATAAAAGATATTTTTTCCGTGTCTAGTTTTTCATAACCAGAATAATTAAACGTTGGGTAGTAGATAAGAATTGATTAGCTATACGTAACCTTAGTAGAAAATGCATACAGACCCAAAAAATTTAGTACAAGGTTACAGTTTGTTTAGACAGCACTGTGGTTTTTTCCGAAGAAACCCTCTTCCTGTATACTTCAATCAAAAAACAATTTTATTTTTTGTTCACACCAAGCAAAATTTATTGATAAAAACGCAAATAGTGAAGTGTCTGAATATTGACACATGTAGAAAACTGAAATCTTTCATTTAGCTTCAAAACAAAAAGTGCGACCGTGAAAATGTCCTTGATGCACCCGCACTGCCCAATTAAGTCCGTCGCCGCGACCGAGAGTAGCGCCCTTTTTCCAGCATGGGAATTTACACAAAAGTAATAATTTGCTAAAAAACTCAGAATCCAAAAAATGATATTTATTAAACTAAAATTAGAAAATTATGTACATTTACCAGACAAAAGAAAAAAACTCTAGCAGTGACTTTTAAAATAGTTTTATCACGTTTTTCACTTACCGGTTTAAAACAAAATAACCACAAACCTTTACCAAATGTAATACCTTAACGGAGTGTTACCAAACATGGTATGACAGTTTTTTGAATTGGAAAGTTTAAACGGCTATTACATACCTGTAGTAATACAAGAACGGAACAAAGGTTATTTCTTGACTGCACATTTGGGCTTTTTTTTTTGTGAAGAACGGGGATGGGGCCGCCCGGGAAAACCGTTTCCCCACTACTACGGCAAAAGGCAGTGATTTTGGGATCCTTGGCGGCCCTACCAGTGTTGCCAAAACATTTTTAGCGGAAGTTTTTAGAGGCAGGTCGATTTGTTGCTAAAAAATTGTCAAAAAGTTGTGAGTCTTTGCGTGATGAATCATTACGTAATACGAAAACGCATCATTAATAGAATAACAAAACTTAATCAAATTGGGTGGCCATCTCGGGGACAAAAATGATTTTACATTGTTTTGTTTGATTTGTTTGTTTATTATCACAATATTTTTGTAAAAAATATAAAACAAACATTTATAGAACAGATTTTTTTTTTATAACAAAAACATTTTAATTATAAACATTTCAATTATGGAACAATTAATTTGATTTATTCATTAACTAGTAGTGTATGGTAGTTTGTAAACATGTACCCAACTGATCAAAAATTTTGGGACAAGTAAACAAGGTATATATGCTATCATTTAACAAGCAACTAACTCAAATAATGATGGTGGCTAGGCTCTCTCCAGCTTCTCCAGGGTTTTTGTGTGCTTGGTGGCCTGCTTTGGGGCCTGTGCAAGCTGAGGCCCCCCTGTGACGTGCCCCCCCAAAAGCACTTTTTCAGCCAGCCAGTGTATTGTGCGAGTGGTGACAGTAAAACGTTTTGGTATTTTGAGGTAAAATTTTTGGGTTTTTGTGTTTGAGCATTTCCCAAAAATGCTAAAGTTTCCAAATAAGTTTTAAAAGTAGCTAAATTGTTTCAGGGTGCTGTTTTTTTAAAAAAAATTCCAGGGTAGTCTGAAAGTTGCAAATTAGCAACAAAAAGCTAAGTTGGCATCACTGGGCCCTACCCATTACATGAGAAGGGGGTATTCCCGCGCCTCCCCCGGGGCCCTTTACTTTGCATAGATTTGATCAATTTTTGTTTGTGGCCTGTGAATGTTGCCCATTCCTTTTCAGTGGTTGGAAATTTGCAATATTGCTCACATATTGCTGTTCACGGGCCCCTTATGAATCAGCGCACAGCTGAGCCTGCGGGACTGTTCCTTTACAGGGTTACTCTGTCTGTTTATTCTGTTAGTCTTACCCAAAAACGTTATCGATTCTGTTGTGTCTTAGCTCTCTCTAATAACAGTGATGTTTATGCCTCCCCCATGTCAATTATCCTTCCCTATTGCTTTTGGGGGTTAGTTTTTTATTATCATTTAAATGAAAACCCCCCTAGTCCCCCCAAAAACTGTCTATTATTCCTTTTTTCCCCCCCCAACACGCGAGACCGGCCAATCGAGCCTCCAATGATGCATTTTTTCATTTTTCCCCCAAACATTGGATTCCCGAACTGTACCCATATCCTCCATACCCTTTTTTACAAAAATGTGAATTTTTTCTCAACGCCCGGAGAACTCCCCCCTTTTTTATGTCCCCAACGCCTAGAAGACCAGTTTTAAAGCCTTTGTCGATCCTTTTTCCTCCTCCTCGTTCCTCTGGTGATGTAGGGCAACCCAGGCCCTGCCCCCCCAGTACACTCCTACCCCCCAGGAGCTATCATTTTTGACTTCTGTAAACCCTAAAAATCTTTGGGTTTTTGCACAAAAAATTTAGAAGCCCCTTCAAGTTTGAGTTATTCACTGCGTTTGCACACTCCGCCAAACCGATGTTCTAGAGGTTGAATCGGTTAAAGGGAAAGGCCCCAAAAATCGAAAGTTCATCCCCAAAAATAAACATTTTTTCCCCTAGATAGAACGGGGCCCAAAAGGGGGGGGGTTGCAATCTACTGTAGAGAATGCAGAGCTCCCTCATAATCCAGGTTGTCCCAACATTTGAGTTTTAGTTCAAAAAACCACCTTTCCAGAAAAAAAATTCTACTGTTGCCACTTGCTACAGACCCCCTCAGCCCCCCTGTCCCCGGACAAAGTGAATTTACATTAAATTTACTTTATTTAGCAGCGCTCTTATCAGAGGACTTACAGTTAGTGCAACATTATCTTTTTTTTTTTCATTTTCTGGCCCCCCGTGGGAAACAAACCCCCAAAACCCTGGTGTTGCAAAAAACCCCCTCTCTACCAAAAAGAGCTACTCCCGCCGGCCTTCCCCCCACCGGGCGACGCGGGGCCCCAATTGTGCGGCCCCATTTGGGCTCCCCGGGTTTCGGCTGGCTACAGCAGAGCCCGGGTTGAAAGGATCTTAGTGGACACTAGCATCGATGAGTGCCTTGGGGCCCCTGCGCCCCTGGGAGAGTTGAATGATTTCCCCCCATCTACTCAGAGTTGTATGCTTGGGGACCCAAAAATTGGGTATGCTTTAAAACCCCAGCCCTCCTACAACCAAATAATGCCCTCAAAACCCCACCAAATTATCAACGAACCTCCCGGTACAACCCCAAACCTAAACATGGGTCCCCCATATATATCCGACAACTTTCCCTCTAAAACACCCCCCGTGTTTCAAAAAGGATCTCAGGGTCATGCCTTTGCCTGCGTCCGTAACGGGTCCCCGGCCAAAAAGACCACCCTCATCACGCAAACGCTCCCAAAAAAACTTTAGAAGAGGGGGGGGGTTCCAATTGACCGGCCCCCGGTACCGGATGGGTAAGATCTCATTCCGTCAGAGAGGATGCCGGTTTTCTTTAAAAGTAATTCCTCTCAATCTTTAAAAAGACATGCCCCCTTTAAAAAAATAAGAAAAAAGAAA